>JABXWE010016888.1:0-25729 GCA_014611495.1 Limonius californicus | reverse complement strand
TTCTTATTTACGGGGAAGCTTAAGGAAACGCTCTAAGAGCAAGCCAAATGTGAGCGCCGCATTCCAAACAGCCGTGCATTTACTACAACAGTCCAACATTTACGGGATTATGGCACGTATCAACCATAAAAACATCATCGCGGTAGTCCAAGAGCAGAAAGGGTCGTTAATGTAGAACAGCATGTCTTGGAATTAGTGGAGGAAAGTCCTAGTGTTAGCACTAGAAGACTTGCGTTACAAACTGGCGTTTCTCATTCTACTGTTTGGCGGATTTTGCGGGATCAGGGACTATACCCTTACCACGTTCAACGCGTTCAAGGTTTGCAACCAGTGGATTATGTACGTCGGCACGATTTATGTGAATGGCTTCTTCAAAAGTGCAATTTTTATGAAATCGGAACTGCTTTAAAATATATTCATATATTTTTTGTAATTTAATAGCCTTTTTTCTAATTTAACACATAGAAATATACATTTCAAAAGTTAAAAAGTAAAGCTTTAACGGGCCGCACGAAAAAGTGAGCCGGGCCGCATGCGGCCCGCGGGCCGCGTGTTGCTCATCCCTGATTTAAATGGTAGTCATTTTGAACGGTTGAAGGCTATCCAATTTTTCGTGTCAGCGCTTAGTTCTTTGGGCCGCGTGCATTTGGAATCCTTCCTATTCTACAGCTTCTGTAAAACTGTTTTCTCACATCGTTCTGGGCTTGCCTCGTTTCCTGTTATCCTTGGCTCTCGCTTTCCATGTCATTTTGGGTTGTCTTTCTGGTACCACTCTACTTACATGTTCGTACCAAGGTAACTGTGATTTTTCTACGTCCTTATATGCTGGTTCCACTTCAGTTCTTTTGATAATTTCCATATACCTTAGACGGTCACGTTTGATTTTATTTTCTACTCTTCTTAGGAATATCATTTTCCGCGTTTGAAGCTGCTTTCTGTGTCTAGCCGTTGGATTCTAAGATTCAGTACCATAATCAAAGTGTTGATTTCTTCGTCGATTTTCCCATCTTAACTTATAATTGGCTCTAGATATTTAAATTTTGACAACTGCCTTATTTTATACCTTCTTCTTCGTCTTGTTCCTCTCCTATCTGTCAGTATAGAGGATACGCTGTACTTCACTTTAACACTACGTTGAATTAATAAATTGTTTCCACTATTTTCTGTTTATGACATGTCTATTGTTTGCGCCTAATTTAACACTTTAACCTTTACCACGCCACTTACACGTTCAGTCCAATTTTTTCTTGGTTTAGCTCTTGATATTTTTCCCTCTACTTTCAGTTTCCATGCAGTTTCTGAAAATCTGTACTATTGCATTTTGTTAAGGTGCTCTAGCCACCGGAGTTTATTTTTTGCTATGATTCTTTGATGGTAGCAACTTTCAGATGTTTCCTGATGTCCACGTTCCTTATTTGATCCCTTATTGTTACTCCTTCTACTTTCCTTGAATTTTTCATTACGTGTTATTGAACTCTATTTTGTATATTTGACGTTGGTATCGATGATTCCGTGCTTTTAATTTAGTATTGTTTTCAATAATGCGTAATATAGTTCTGCTCCTCCTTCTATTTATTTCTTCATTAAAGCCCCCATTCCATTTACCGTTCTTCAGAACTATACAGAAGTTTGAACTACTTCGATTGTGTTACTACTTACAGTAATGTTCACTTGTTCTGCGTTCATCGTCAGTGCTAAAATGTTTGTTATACTCTTACTACTTTCATGTGTGTGTTTTCAAGCAGTTTTGACCACTGCGTGAGATTATTCAGCCATTTATTAGCTATTGACATCATGTCGTTCGCAAATGCTAATCTTCAAATATATATAGACTGACTGCAGTTTCGGCATGCCATAAAAAAATTTTTTGTAAGTTTGTTTTACCTTTCTTTATTACCTCGTCTATCATTATTACGAATAGTAATGTAAGTCAATTGCAACAAAGGATTTTGACTTGCGGTTATCGGTGCTTATGTAATTAGTTGTACGGTCATATACAACCTTCTATGCTTTTTATCAAATTTTCATTCACTTTGCGTTTGTTTAGTATGGTTCAAAATTTTTTCCTTGGTATCCTGTCGAATGCCTTTTCGAGGTCTGTGAGGTCTCATTCCGTGCTAGCTACTGTTCCATGATTTGTCGTAACGAAAAAATGAGATATTTTATTTCTCTCTTCCGCGTGAAACCGTATTGTTCCTCATATATTGTGCTTTTATATCCTTGCTTTGTCTCTGTTCCAGGATTCTTTCGTAGACTTTACTAGCCACAATTCAAAGGGATATACCCCTGCAATTTTCGCATAACTGGCTATTTTACACCCCTCAATATAAATTTCATGGAATGCTACTATGATTTCTGTCTTTTCCCGGTTTATTATCATGTCCATGTCTCCTAGGGTTTCCTGTTCTACATTTAAATTCCGTTAGAGCTTCACCTCCAAACTACTAATTAACATAATATCATCTGGAACCAGTACTTCGGATATACCAATCCATTTCATATTCGAGTACCCCAACATAAACAGTAGTGGGTACACAATATTCCGTTGTATTACCTGTACATTCCTGTTAAATAGTTTTATATTTACATTTGTTGTTGTAATAATATTTTATCATCTTCTGTAGGAACTATTTATGGCTTCCCTCAGTCCTTCCTACCACGTAACTCTGTCAAAAGTATGTTTTATGTCTAAAATCATAGATGAGACTCTTTCGAGCAATTTCTATTTCTGATACTTGACTTAGTGTATTAACTGCATCCTATATGTTCTTGTATGACCCAACTCCAACTTGTTTTTGAACTAGTTGTTATTTCACTTCTTCTCTTAAAGATCTTCTCTCTACAATTCGGGAGCGTAATTTTCCGGGCACGATAAGGAAGCATATCCCTCTGTAGTTTTTAAACTCTCTATTATCTCCTTTTTCATATATAGGGGTAATCACGGCCGTTTCCCAGTCTTTAAGTATACCCCTAGCTTGCCATGTCTGCGGGTATAGTCTGAGTAGGAGGTTTAGCCTGTGGTGTTCGATGTTTTTTATTATATCTGGGAGTATTTCATTATATTCCGCAGCCTTTCCAATTTTAACCTTCTTGGTGGATGCTTTCAGCTCGTGTTCTTCAAATACTGCAAATCCGTTTCTGATATACTTGTTGCTATTCCTTGCTTGTGAGGAGTGCTTCGAAGTGCTCTTGCTATCGATTCATAATTTGACCAGTTTCCCGTAGTAGCCTTTCCTCTTTACAAATAATACATTTTAGTGGGGGTTCCTCGGATTTAAAACTTTTAAAATTTTCACATTATTCTTGCTTATCTCTTTCATCATACGTTTTCTTCTTATAACCGCGTTCAATGTAATTACAAAGATAGTTTTCCCATAATATCGTCGTTTGCTTAACTTCTATTTTGATTTGTGCTCAGATTTGAAATTTTTTATTTTGTCCCACCCTTGCTGTTTCGCATATTTTTTCTGCCGTCTGTAAAGTTGTTGTTTTAAAACATTTTCTGTTCTTTATTTTCAGAAGAATTTGAAATATCCAAAGATTTGAGATAGGGATGTTCCTTTTTAACCTCTATTCCAAAACAGCTTTAAAAAAAATGGAGAAAGAATTGTTGCGGAAAGGGTATTTCCACTGTTCTGCTGTTCTCACTTTTGTTAGTCGACTACCACGTGGTGATATGAGCTCACGAAGAAGACTCCCGATAGATGACGAGAAAACTGCAAGAGGAGTACGCTACTTTGAATTAATTTTAATAGAAACGAATACCTTACAATCGAAGAAACAAGTGACGACCTAATAACAGTAAAGTTTAAGTTTAGAAGCTGTCAGAAATGCAAATATCTAGGCGTCACTTTTTCGGATTCAGCAAACAATTAAGAAGATGTAAACAGCAATCAGCAAACACCAAATTCTATCTTATGGAATAATATCAGAAGAGTCACTAAAACTACGATATATGTATATATAAACCGTATGACATCGATTATAAGACCCATGTTTTTCCCTATTTTTGTGTTTCTGTATTTATGGTGCGTCTTATACTCGATGGCTTTTTACCAAGGTACTGGTGGCTGACGAGAAGGTTTCTGGCTTACAAAATAAGGATGCATCTTATAATCGGTGGCGTCTCATAATTGATGTAATACGGTATATATATTGCCATTTTATTTACCCTATATTTATATTGTTATTCTAAACTATACTTATACTATATTAATTTTACTTGGTAAGACTTGTATGATGTGATTTTTGGCTTCGTAATGCCTAACTTATATGTAAAAGGATACTATTTTGATGGTAGGAATCTAGATTTTACCTGAAATTGAATATAATTAGCTTGATTATCATGCAAAGAATGTTATTTGAGATGTTACAATGATTAAATATGACGAATGCATACCTGACTAGAATAAAAGGTCTTGTACGATCATCGGAGGATACTACGATGTGGTTTGTTAGTGAACGAAGTGATGTGTTGGTGCATATTTCTTAGGGAATGAGGATATAGCTGTCTATGTGCGAAGTAGGCAATGTTTTGGGTTGTTCTGGGCAGTTTAGGAGCCCTGGAATATAAAATTTCTTATTATTTTTTGTATTTACTTTTTGTGAATATGTGTGTAACAACTTTAATTTATGTTTCACTATGGTATTATTATTATAATTAATTTGTATGTTATGTAAAGGGAGTTTAGAAGAAGTTTTATTATTTAGAAAGAATTTGTTTATTAATTATTTGTTAAAATTATAAAGATGTTATAATTTTCAGGTTTGAAATCATTTATTGATTATTATTCTATGTATAATACATGTGAAGGTTATTTATGTATTGCTGTGTATTTGTTTATAATTGTTGTTGATATTTAATATGTTTTTGATAAGTTTCATTTGAATTTTGTCTAAATTTGATAATTTTAACACATGTAATACTTTTATCTCAGATTTCAATATGATGAAAATTTTTGTAATTTTATCAGGATCATTATTCCGAAATTTGTTTATGCAAAGTGTATGTATTAAGATTGTTTTTAACAATTTAATAATGTTTAAAGTAAGTTGTAGATGTTTCTGATAAGCCAAAGCTTTGCCATTGGTCCATTTTAAAATTTATATGTGCAGAAAGATACTAAATTGGTAAATTTTGGAATTTAGTCTGGTTTTAATGCTCATCAAGTAAGCACGCTTGACGTGTGAGCTCTAATTTCAAATTTGAATTATATTAAGAGCTATTATTGAAAATTAGGGGTGTGGCCAAGTTGTTTACAAAGTGTATTAAGGTTATGTTAATTTAACCAGGTTTAATTTAGGTGAAAGTTTTGTCCAAATGTCAATTTATTGTTGAAAGAAAGCATTAAAGCTAATTTGAGTTCGAATTATTAAGTGTTTTAATTTAAAAGAATGAAACTTACCTAGAATTTCAATGTCAAATGGTCTGGTGTAATGTCTTCAGTTCCTGGGAAAATAATAAAAGTTAAAGTTCATTAAACACAATACTGGATTGAATTAATAAAGCAAATTATCAATCTACGTACGTGAGTTGTTTAAAATATTTGAAAGCAAGTTATTGAAGTGTTTCCTTGGATTTTCACAACTTGTAACTATTGAAGTTATGAGGGGTCAGCAACTTGTTGTCACGGAACATCAGCCCCAAAAGGCTGCAACCGTTAGCAGTTTTTGAAGAATTCCAGATGAAAGGTCTGTTCACCAATAACATTATAAAGCTAAGCTCACAATAGATTTTAATTTGTAGTTGTGTGATTTAGTATAATAATTCGATAGCTATCTTTGGTGAGGCCACGAACTTTAACCCTGAGCTCTTTGGTATTTTTATATGCTGGTATATTTCGAAAATTGATTACTTTGTGTAAAAAAATATTTCATTTTAATTGTATTATTGGTGCAACCAACGTAAAGAGTTATTTATTTTCTTTACTTATTATAATACAACATTTAATTTTGAGCTAGCTAAAGTAGGACAAATATATAATTTATTTAGTTAATTATTTTATAGACAAGTTACATAGCATTCTTTATGGCATGTCAACGTGGGGATTTTATATGTCAGTTATGTAACAAAAAGTAGGATTTCCATAATTTATATTTATTTTATTAGCATATTACATAGCTATATATATATATATATATATATATATATGCGTGTGTGTGTGTGTGTGTGTATATATGACCATATTAGAGAGTATATTCACATATGAATCTAAGATCTGGAAATTAACAGAACGGAATGGACTCAAAGAATAGATTGCAGAGGGTGGCCAAAGAAAGTTTGAGAATAGCACTGTCAGAACGGAAATAACGAGGTAGACCAAGACCTACATGGCATTTGGACGTCCTGAAAGCAATGAGAGCAAGAGGTGGTGCCAAGGAAGCAAGAAACGGCTTGGGCTGTAAAAACACATACATAAGTAGATTTTATCTTTTGTCTCTTATTCGTTGCGGGTAATCTTCGGTTATCGATATATTTAATTATTTTAAGTTTTTGATTGCTTTCTGTGTATCCATTTCCTATTATTACTTATTTATCGAAACTTATTTCCTTGAAATTTATACCTAACTGCTTTATTATTGAAACCTAGTTTTCCTATTATTCTGCACTTTATTCATTACAATTTTAACACTACTTTCGCTGTTAGATTTACTACAAATTTCCCAATTTCCAGGCAATTATTCCGATGTTGTTGCGGAACAGCATTGAAAGTTAACATGCCTCACGATTAGGACTGCTTTATGCTTATTAAACCATAAAATGCTTTAATATATTTTTGTATCCTATTGGGCACAGTTTTGTAATAACCACCCTCATAAGCAATACATGCATATTTATTTATTTAAGTTTCTGCGAAACTACCAATTAAAGCGTGATGAGTAGCCTACGGGTTCAGCTATTTTTGTATTGTTTTTGCAGACGCCATTGTTAAATTTAAAAACTAATTCTAAATAACGTAACGAAGACATTCGATTTGTTTTCATTCTATTAGGCAGAATGTATGAGTATGTTCTACCTCATGTAATTCATCAATAAACAAATATAAATTCCATTCCTGCTTTCAATCGGGGACGATGCTGTAGGACACAGCAGATACATTTTTAAACATTTTTTAATTTCCTGTTTCATTAAAATCTCAGATTTTTTAGAGACATAATAAATTCCCATACTGGAAGTATGGGAAAGTAAAAACAGTCAAAAAACACCGAGTGAGCCAACAATTATTCAGAGCTATTAATAGCATACACAATGAATATATTCTGTATACGTCATAATTTCAAAGAAGACTGTTAGTAAGGATGTTCCTTAACATTTACTTTTTTTAGTTACGCACCGAACTAATAAATTAATGACTGTCAAAGTTAAATTCCTAGAAGATGTAGCGCTAAGCGCCCGAATATAATTAGAAAATATTAATTAAGCCCCACTAAATTCCAGGAGCAGTTGATAACGTAACAGTAATTTGTAATATTAGTAACGCTTCATATTCCACCTACTTTTGAGCAATACAGCACTTTGCGTTGCCGATTGTAACTACGGTGTAATTCAATTGAATCAAAGCGAGACTGCTGCGTCCAAAATATTAACGAGTTGTTAATGGAAAATCATAAACAGCACGCAAAATGTTGTTTTATTTAACGTGATTGACACATTTTACTCGCTTTGTGTTTCCAATTTTACAGATGAAAGAAGATCTACACTACATTTATGTTATCCACGTGTTTCTTATGACATTTATTTTCTGGGCAAAATTGAAAAGAACAAGCATAGTTTGTTTTAATTTTAAGAATAAATTTCTACAAACATTAGGCAATCTTACATCTGGACTGGAAAATAAAAAATACTATATTTTTCCAAGAAAAAGTTATTATTTATCTACATTAATATGAATTAACGGTACCCGTAAATAAAAATTCCCCTTGACTATCTTTTAGGAAAATTATATCAAAGTATAAACATCGATAATCAGAATTGCTTGTTTTTTCAGCTCTTTCATCAATCAATTAACAATGTCAAAGTAACGTACAGATACAAGCGTTTTGGTATCAGCGAAAACAAAAATAAAAAAATACAAAAATAGAAGAAAATATTACATTCAAATTATGAAACAGGAAATTGTTTTAGTTTAAATATCACCCAAGAACAAAAAACAATATTTAATTTCGGGAAGATATATATTATTATTATTATTATTATTTTCTACTTTTTTATTCGCATGGCATCAACCCGGTTTCCACACAGTACAGGTATTACATCAAGCAGCTACCTGATCAACCATTGCATTCTTAGGGTTATACTACGATATTCAAGAACTCTCTTACTATATGACAGGTATTTAATATTTAGGTCTTTTTTAACTGTATGTACAGCAATGATATGCATTTCATGTATGGTAACGCCAATGGTAATTCTTATGAAGCACGTCGCCTGTATGCCGAAGCATTTCCGAACCTGGCACTTCCGTGTGACAAATTCTTTACAAATTTGCATCAACGTTTACCCAAAGTTGGCGTATTTAAATCAAGAAACAGTGGTGGTGGTAGGCCTAGATCAGTTTCTACTCCTGAAGCGGAACTTAACATTTTAAGGAGGATTAAAGAAAATCCAGGTACCAGTACTAGAAGGCTTTCTGCCGAAACAAATATTAATGCTTGCCTAATTAGGAGAATATTACGTAAGGAGCAATTGTACCCACCGAGGTAGATACAGTAGAGGATCTTGAAACAGCCTCAATAAATCTACACAATCTTACACATAAAGCTTATGCTATAAGCTGCCCCCTAAAAAGCGGAAGGGTCACACGTAAGGTGCCCTGGTGGAACAGGGAGCTCGAAACTTTACGCTCTGAAACAAGGAGGCTATTTAATAAAGCCAAGAAACAGCAGCGTCAAGAGTCATGGGACCAATACAGCGAGGCCCTCACAAAATATAACCTGGAAATCAGGAGGCCGAAAAGGAGGACATGGCGTAGCTTCTGCGAGGGGATAAAAGATACCCCAACAGCGCGCGCCTACAAAAAGTCCTTGCAAAGGGCCACACAAATGACATTGGCCATCTGCAGAAGGCGGATGGGCTCTTCATTGAGAGCACCAGAGAAACGCTGGAGCTATTACTAAGCACCCACTTCCCAAGCTCTCACACTCATAGCTCGGACGAATTTGCTGAGGAAGCGGATATAATACGTCCACACTCAAGGGTGGAAAGTCTGGCTAACAAAATCCTAACAACAAATAGGGTTAAATGGGCAATTCTTACTTTTAAACCCTATAAATCACCTGTCGGAGATGGAATCTTTCCGGCCCTACTACAGAGATGTATAGAATACCTGCTGCCCAATATCTGCAAACTATATAAGGCTAGCTTCTGTCTTGGCTATATACCTAAAAAGTGGAGAGAGGTTAAGGTAGTGCTTATACCCAAGGGAGGTGGGCGTTCTAACACCCAGCCTAAGGCGTACAGGTCTACAAGCCTTACCTCTTTCCTTCTGAAAGGAATGGAGAAGGTACTTGACCAATAGCTAAGAAGTGAGGTACTTCCAAACCGACCACTTCACCCCAACCAACATGCCTACCAAGAGGCAAAATCGACTACAACGGCTCTCCGTAGTCTAGTAATTGAGCTGGAGAAGATGTACGTGGCAAAAAAAAATAGCCAGCTGTGCCTTCACAGACATAGAGGGTGCCTTTGACAACACCTCCTTCGAATCAATAGAAAGAGCTGCCACGGAGAAGGGCTTCGATCCTTCTACTATCAAATGGATTAAAGCCATGCTTAAAAGTGGGAAAATTACAGCAAAGCTGGGAGGAAAAGCAGTTACCATTAGGGCTGCCAGAGGTTGGCCCCAAGGTGGGGTTCTGTCGCCTCTCCTGTGGTCTGTGGTAGTCGACGATCTCCTCAATATGCTAACACAAGACGGCTTCGAAATACAGGGGTACGCCGACGACCTGGTGGTAGTGGTCCGTAGAAAATTTGGCTCAGTAGTGTCACAGCGCATGCAGAAGGCTCTATGTGCCATCCAGAGTGGGTGTCGAGATCAAGGCTTAAGCATAAACTCAATGAAAACGGTAATCGTCCCCTTTACTAGACGTAGTTAGAGTTACACTAAACCAGAAGTTGACGTGGAATTCACACATTGATAAACTGCAGAAGAAGGCAGTTCTAGCATCCCTAGCATGCCGTAGGCTGGTAGTAATAAACTGGGGGCTAAAACCAGCAATGATCCATTGGTCATATGTGGCTATAATAAGACCCATGGTCACCTACGCAGCAGTCGTGTGGTGGCCAGAAACAAAACAGATCACCACTCAGTTACAGCTAGAGAAGATACAACGTCTCGCCTGTCTGAGTATAACAGGTGCAATGAGCACCTTTATTCAAGAAAGGATCCCTCCAGTGGTATACGGATGGTTCGAAGATGGAATGAGGAGGAACTGGAGCGGGGATCTACGGACCCGGTTGCCGTATTTCCAAACCCCTCGGTGCTGTAACTACCATCTTCCAGGCTAAGGTTTATGCCATAAGCCCTTGCACAAAAATATACCTAAGGAAGGGATATAAAGGTGCAACAATTGACATCTTCTCAGACAGCCAAGCAACAATAAAGACTTTAAAGGCCCCCATTTGTGGGACGAAACTAGTCTGGGAGTGCCTTGACAACTTCAAACAACTGGCTAACAGAAACCACGTTACCTTGTGGTGGGTGCCAGGGCATGAAGGCGTACCAGGCAACGAAAAGGTCGACGAACTCGTAAAACGTGGAGCATCGACGCCATTCATTGGACCTGAGCCTTGCTGGGGAATACAGAACAGCCACATAAAACAGGCGGTCAAACTATGGCAGGAACAACAGAAATCCTCATAGTGGCAAAATATTCCAGGACAACGTCAGGCAAAACAGTTCATCACTGTTTCGAAAAATAAAGCCAAACTTACTTTGTCCCTCAGCAAGATGGAATTGAAAACCATCACTGGCCTATTCACGGGCCACACAACATTAAAGTGCCAGCTTTTTAAGATTGGTAAATCTGCGGACCAAATCTGCCGCTTATGTAGCGAGGTAGCGGAAACGGCAGAACACATTCTATGCGAATGCAATGCTGCCTGTCGACGCAGACAAAAAAAGGCAACCATGACATCTAACGAAATAAGGGACGCGAAGTCCAGAGAAATTATAAGGTTTATCAACAGCCTACAACTTATACAAGTTATAAAAGCACCATTAGGGGTCGAAGTGACGGAAGGCACATAAAGGCCAAAGCCCTAACATCCAATAATAATAATAATAATAATAATAATAATAATAATAATAATAATAATAATAATAATTGTACCCATACCATATTCAAAGGGTACAGGACCTTATTGTGTCTGATTATGCTGCACGTTTGGTGTTTTGCCGATGGGCAATGACAAGAGTTGCGGAAAACGGAAACTTTGTTAGTGACGAAGCTAATTTAACAAGAAATTGCATTTTTAATTTCCACAAAAGCCATGTTTGGCCAGTGAAAATCCTCATGCTATTATTGAATCGAATCATCCACAACGATTTTCAATTAACGTTTGCCTTGGTGTTTTTTGGAGACCATATAATAGGACCTTTTTTTCTTCCGAACCGTTTGGCTGACCAATTGTATCTTGACTTTAATCGTAATGCCTTGCCACTATTGTTAGAAGATGTACCCCTCATTTATAGAATGAATATGTGGTTGATGGACGATGGGGTTCCTGCACATTTTTCAATCATGGTCAGACATTTCGTAAACGAAAATTACAAAGGCAGGTGGATCGGGCGAGGGGGCCCTGTTGTATGGCCACCTAGACCTGACCTCAATCTGCTCGGCTTTTGAATTTGGGGGTATTTAAAGTCGTTAGTTTATTCAAGCCCTGTGAATAATTCAAACGAATTGCGAGAACGAATAGAACATGCCTGCCAGAGTGTTCGTATGAATCCGGGAATCTTTGAAAGAATGCGGCGTTCATTTTTACAGAGATGCGGAGGATGTGTACAAATGGAAAAAGGACACTACTTTAATTATTTGTAATTAAAATGTTCTATTTACACGGCTATTTGTTTTAATGGGTGGGGAGCTTATTGAAATAACAAGTAATATTTATTTTCTTAAATAACTTTTTGAAAATTGTTGATTTTCGAACCCATGTTTATTACGACTTTTTTGTTTGTATTGATAAGTTCTATAAATGGGTAAAATATTCAAGCGTATTTTTTAAACACTCTGTATATATAAAGTGCGGTTGTAAAATGTCTTTCCCCCTACTAACTTTTGAACGACTTTATATTTCTTTACAAAGATTTGGTTGCTTTAATGGGAGGCTAAATACCATTTTTTAGCCTATATTTAAATTTTATAACTTTGAAAATGGCGGCTAGGTGCCATCTTGAACTATTTTTAAAAAGGCAATAGGAGTCAAGTGACACGTCATTTGAAAAGTATTTTAATTTTACGTCTGATTTTTGACTTCCATAAAAAAATATTCATCCAGAAAAAAATGACAGACGATTGAAAAGAACAAGTTTATGGAAAAATGAGCACATCTAGAATATTTTGCGATGTGTGGTCCAGATACGTTGTTGACTTCGTCGGGGACAACAACTTTTCCTAATGACACTTTCCCGTAGCACGTCATCGCAGCGGGTTGGTGGTGAGCTCAATTTGTTAGAATAAGTACGGCGCATCGACGGCCTGTTCTAACATCCCCGAAGGCGTCGCGGGGGACGCCGGTTAAATTTTTATGCAGATGTTTGCGATTTTTTTCGACATTTTGGCGTCCCCCGCACCCCCACCGCCGGCCGTCGATGTGCCGTACTTAGGCGAACAGGTTGAGCTCAAGACCGACCCGTTGCGATGACGTGGACACGTGCTGGACGTAGATTCGTGTTTCGACTTTGAACGCCACTGGCGGCCGAATAGTACGAGTTACGGGAAAGTGCCATAAGGAAAAGTTGTTGTCCTCCACGAGGCTATCAACATATCCGGACCACAAATTGCAAAATTTTCTGGGTGCCGTTTACATAAACTTGTTATTTTCAATCGTCTGTCATTTCTTTCTAGATGAATGTTTTTTTATGAAACTCAAGGATCAAACGCAGAATTAAAATACCTTTCAAATGTCACTCGATCCCCATTCCTATTAAAAAAAATAGTTGAAGATGGCGCCTATCCGCCATTTTCAAAGTTAAAAATTTAAATATAGGCTAGAAAGTAGTATTTAGCCTCCCATTAAAGCACACAAAATTTTGTGAAGAAATATCAAGTCGTTCAAAAGTTAGTACGGGGGGGGGGATATTTTACGACTGCACTGTATAACTCTTGGCAACTACTATAAAATAGAACCAAAAGTACAGAAACATTATAAGAAGGGAAGTAAATCTAATTAAAATAATTAACAGAAACGACAAGCAATTTTTTATATCTCGACTAAAAGCGGGAAGAACTTGTATAATTAAAAATATTTTTCTATCTAACAAATTTATACAAGCGTCTTTGCAACCACAATAAAATAGCAGCAAGCAAAATAAGATTATTATTTTAGATAAAGAGTAACAAGGAAAAAGATATTTTTATTTCAAATTCATGCAGGAAATACTTGTATTCAAAACTATTTTTCCATCGGAAAGATACGTACTAAGCTCATGGAACATATGATAAACTAGAAGCAAAAATTGGAAGAACAATGTAAAATGGGAAATCTATATATTTTAACTTATTAACAAGGACAAGCAATTTTTATGTCGCATAAAAGCAGGAAATACTTCTATATTTAAAAATATTTTGCTACCTGACACATGAATTCAAGGGTCTTAATAATTATAATAAAATAGAAGCAGGAATTACAATAACTCTACGAAAGGGAATACAATTCCACTTTAACAAAAATTAACAAGAACGACAAGCAATTTTTATATTTCAAATATAATCGGAAAGTACACGTACATTCAAAAAATATCTTTCCTCCTAAAAAATATATACTGCATTTCTTGGCAACTACCATAAAATAAAAGCAATTACTTCAACAATATAAAAATAGAAATAGTTTGGTCTGAAATGGTGGACAAAAACGGCAAACAATTTTTACAGGAAATACTTTGCATTTAAACATATTTTTCTAACACTGTTCGGACAGAACCTATATTTATCCTAATGGCGTTCTTATAATAAAAAAATTTTCAGCTTCAGAAGGGATGATACAGTATAGTCCATATCTTTACTATTGCAAGGTTAAAAATGTGATTCAGGAATTAACCATGTGGGTGCAAAAAGCGGATGCAATAGCAGCACAACTTTTGTTAAAATGCTTACGTAGATTTGATTGGCTGAACATTGTAAGCGTCACTGAAAGCGAAGTCTTTATAGAGTGGTGCATGTCTTCATTTTTAGTTTTCTTCAAACTTGGGTAATTTAAATAATTGTCTGCGGAAGTACGTAGCTATACTTTTTATTATTCAAGAAAGATATTACACAGATACTACATCGAAGGGGTGCATGTGCATAGCAGCTACTACGAGGGGGTATTGATAAGTACTTAACCTACCATATAAAACGCCAAAATATTTCAAAACAAAATCTTATTTAGTCAACATAATTTCCTTTAAGACTTATACATTTAGCAGAACGTTCATAAAGTAAATCTAAGCCATTAAAAACATCTTTGTCTTGGTCTGCAAACCACTCCTCAACGGCACATATTGCTTCGTCATTTGTCAAAAATCTTTTATCTTTCAAATGTTTTTTGAGTTTTGGGAACGTATAATAGTCTGACGGTGCTAAATCCGGAGAATAGGACGGGTGGTCAACCAATTCAAAACCAATTTCATCAATTTTTTGTAGTGCAATTAATGACTTGTGAGCAGGAGCGTTGTCTTGCAAAAACAGCACACCTCTGGCAAGTTTTCCGCGGCGTTTTTCCACAATTTTCTTACGTAATTTAGTTAGCAACTCAGTATAATATGCTCCCGTGATAGTTCTACTCCGTTCCAAATAATCTATCAGAATTAACCCATTTTTGTTCCAGAAAACTGAAGCAAGAATCTTGCCAGCCGAATTTTGAACACGGAATTTTTTGGGTCGTGGATAACCAACATGCTTATACTGTTTGGATTGCTCTTTAATCTCTGGGTGATGAAGATGAATCCACGTTTCGACCATAGTAACAAGCCGATCCAGAAAGTTTGAGGAATCTTCTGCAAAAGGGCAGCAGATTTCCTTTGACGTTGTCAGTCGAACGTGCTTCTGCTGCTTCATTTAGCCGAAAGCTTTCTCATACCCAAGTGGTGATGAATGATGTGACACACACGTTCATAGGAAATGTGCAATATTCTTAATCCTAATACGACTTTCTAAAGTCATATCATGAACAGAATCAATATTTTCCGAAGTGGTCGTAGAAATTGGTCTTGCAGGGCGGTGCTCATCTTTCACATCTGATCTTCTTCTTTTATATTCCGCAACCCAGTTTTTGATAGTGGCGTATGAAGGACACTGATCACCTAAGGTTTCTATCATATCAGCAAAAATTTCTTTGCCAGATAACCTTTTCAAAGATAAACACTTAATAATTGACCGAAATTCGATTTTTTCAAATTCTATCTTTTTCTCAGACATGCTGTTTTCAAAAATTCACAGTTTGATCACCGTTCAACTTATTGTGGGGGACGGCATTTGACACTATGTTTACATTATTATAGACACATGAACTTTGAGACATTATGTTCATAATTTTAATATTTAATCTATACTCGCATAAATATTTCATGTAATGTAACTGCTAATTAATTTTAGATGGCGTTTAGAAATCGCGCCTCACTGATCTTGGGAACGGCCGTTCCTTCACACGTGTTTATTTTTTGAAAAGGGTCTGTCCTTTACTAGTAGACCTAATTTATGGGGGCTACGAAGAAAATAAACACCAACTTTCATATATAATGAATGGAATTATAAGACGACCACCCATTCGGTAGTTAAATTTTATATTTTCATATTTAGAACATTCCTTTTCAGCGTTTTATTTCAGCTATTTATTTCAATTAAATAGGGTAACAATATGACTTTGAATTAGTTGATCTCAAGTACGTAAGATATGCAATTACAGCTGACTTTAGCGCAGTCTGTTGTGATAAATGTTTGGTTTAGTTTAGGCCATAACCTCTCTAAATTATTACATTTTTTGTTGATTACCCTCATGGGTGGCATTCCACACATAGACGGGTTAACGAAACACTAAATTATGGGAATTATTTATTTCGTTTGGTCCTTCAGATTTTTAACACAAATAACTCATTTTTACAGAAATTATTAGTTCCAAAATTAATGGGGCCATAAAATGCGTGTTGTTTCTAAAAATTGGGTGCACGTGCAGTGGGTTCTCACGATCTAACACCCGTTTTTGGCTTACAAAAACAGAAGTAAGTTGTTATGAGGGGAGTCTCGATTTAACCGTCAAGAAGCACAGTTCCTTTACAGGTTTCCTTAACCCTTCACCTGCCAGCGCTTTGAGGTTTCTCAACAGTTTACGGCAACCCTTGACGATTGCGCTTTGAAGTATCTCAGTTGTAGTGTCAAGTTCTTTAATCCTTTACCTGCCAGCGCTTTGAGGTATCTCAGCAGCTTACGGTTTCTCCTGACAATTGCGCTTTGAGGTATCTCAACTGCAGCGTTAGGTTTCCTTAACCCTTCACCTGCCAGCGCTTTGAGGTATCTCAGCAGCTTACGGCTTCCCTGGATGATTGCGCTTCGAGGTATGTCAGCAGCAAATTCCAGTTCCTTAATAATTCACCTTGCACCTTCAGAAAACCACCCTGCGCACAGGCCTACAACTTCATCTTTAGTATTTAATTTACTGCGCAAATAGTTTAAATTTCCGAAGGAAGTCGTTATACTTGAGATCACATCGCACTACCTCGGCTAAGGTTTCCTGCAGTTTCCTAGCCTGAAAAGGTGAATACCAGAGGGAGTTAAATTGCACTGTCTGCAGTTAATATGACGTTAATAAAAGTATTAAACCTCTCTGGTGTTTTATTTCACGTATTTAGCTCAACTACTCTAGATCCGAACCTAAGACGATCACGACTAATACAAGATAAACGCAACAGAAGGGTCCGTAACGTTACATTATGGATGTCAAACTTTGACAAAACATCAGAGTTGTAACCATAGCAACCATATTCACTTTTCTTTAGTAGAAACTTTCCAGGCTAACTAGATATCAATACCCCCTCGTATTTTTAATTTAGCATCCATTGAAAATAATTTAAAATTGCGAAATGCACTACCTTAGGAAGCATCATTTTTGTAACGTATTAGCTATAGATGCATTTATACATAGCGATTAGGAGTAACATTAGCGCCAGATATATTTAAATTGGAAAATACAATTAATTTTGCTTTGGTATGATAATGTACAATGATGTATCTCATATTTAACGGAAGAGCAGCCACGGGTATAGACTGTCCAGTACGGAAATGTCGATTTTCTGGTGTTTGTATTTGGTGCACAAAACTTGGATTTGAACAAAAGTTTTTCCTGAAATTATTGTCTGCACATGTATTTTCTTTTCGTTGAATTGATATGGGCTGTAACTTTTGCTAGAGTTTTTTTTTTAAATATGGACCAACCATTACACAGGATTACATAGAAATTCGTGTTGTAAATGATATGCATAATTCATAAACGAAATCTTCCTATTGACACACTATTCTGCAGTTTTAACCGATTTTCAAATATTTTAGTTTTGCATAGAAATACGCAATAGGATACTATGCAACTTGCACTTTTAATTAATTAATTACAATTTTCTAATTGTATAAGTTTTACTAGACAATTACAAGTGAAACTATGATTGTGATTACGAATATCGAAATATTGACTTGAGTTTTACATTTCTTACCTACCCAATTTAAAATTAAATTTAGAAATGTATATAATCTATGAAACAAGAGAAAAAGGCATAGATAGTGTATAAAAATTCCTGAAATTCTAGCTGCAATGCAGTTGAACAAAGAAAAACTCTCTGGTTTTTCAAAAAACAATATACTAATATTGTCATACCGGCTCTTGATAAAGCATTGTTATTTTGGGTTATAATGGAAATAAGCTGCTTTGATGTAAATCTAAATTATTACACCACATGGATTCCCTTACCTTGCATGTTCGAATGGGAAAATAATAGACAAAGTTAAATAACTGAAACAGGAATTCATTATCAAACTGCAGGCTAAAAATTGGGATTTCACTTGTTGAACATAATTTGCATTATATTAACAATTTGCTAATCCGCATGCATGTCGACCTAAATGCTTATTTATCTTCGCAGAATTAATTAATTCGTGTTATTGACAGAGTTGTTTATACAGCCAATCCATTGTCAAGGCAAACAGAAAATTTAAATAGCGAACATCACAAGGCCGTAAAACAAAAATGTAAAAATAAAATAATTTATTATGCTTAAACATTAAGCTCTTTCAGTACATACTCACCATTCAAATTTTAACATTTGCCGTATCATGGTAGAAGTTTTGGTATATCTTCGTCATAGAAGTTTGCCGCCTGTGACAACCAACCTGTTATGTACGGTCGTCGTCGAGAAAACGGTCGCGGATTCTTAAAAACCTCTTAAGATGAAGGAAATTGTGATAATCACTCAGCGCTAAGTCGGGATTGTATGAGGGATATTTAATAACTTCCTAATTGAGTTGCTCAGTGGTAGCACAGTGCGAGCTGCTGCGTGCGGTCGAGCATTAGCATGCAGAAGCATGACTCCAGAGGTCAGCAATCTTCGCTTCTTCTTCTAAATCGGCTTCCTCGACTTTCTTAAGGTCTCACTATTCACGTATACATTAATTATCATACCACGTTTTAGGAAATTAACCAATAATATTCCTTTCCCGTTCCAAAAACCAGTAGCCATAAGTTTTCAGTTTCTAAACGTTTGCTTGATCTTTTTGGCGGGGGGAATTCGCTGATTGTTGCTTGATTTCAACTTTTGTGTACCAAGTCTCGTTGCCAGTCTCAATGTGATTCAGGTACTCACCGCCATCTACAAACATCATCTGTCAATATACTTCACACCCATATCGCACATATTTAACGATACTGTGGCATTTTGTGATTATTTCATACGGTATTGTACGTGAAGTTTGAGGAAATTACTGCCAATTCTGATTTTTACGATTTTTCTTCTTCACTTTTTCTACAAGATCGTCATTGACAACAGAACTCATTGTCTGTTTCTTTCGCGCATGATAATTAACACATCGCATATTTTATGGAAAATATTTGCAGCGTTTTCAGTTTGCATGGACAAAAAAATCACAGCGCTCACTTCATACTCGGAGGAATTTTCAATCGTTATGTTCATTTTCCTTATTCTACATCTGAATACAATGACAGAACTACGGTAAAGAGCCATGCGGCTAGTTCATCAGGGAGAATATTTAAACGATCCGTAGTTTCCAAATAAGCCTGCAGTGGTACTCAACACGTGATACATCGTAATTTCAAAAACTGGCACATTATCAGTTTCAAACCACAATTATAGTTTAAACTTGAAATCTATTTGCTTACAAAATTCCACGTAATGCAGCCCTGCTTTAATCAATACATGTAGTGGGTAATCTGTACAAACATTATTCAATGGCACAAAATATTCTTGGTCTGGTGAAAGTTTTAACACCACTGATTTACCGAATCTCTGCTTTAAAATATATGCTCGTATTCTTACTAATACATTTGTTTAGATATCGTTTAAAGAATGTTTGTTACCGGGAAATCATTTAGTACATTAAAAATGTACAGGAACTTTCCTTTGCAGTTGTTTGCTTGCTTTTCTTCAGTGAATCTCCCAGGGGAGGAAATGTTTTTAACATTAATGTATTAAACAGGATGCCAGGAACAAACTTCCGCATCGAAGGGATAGGAATAGTGTTCAAAATACGTAAGGGTAGCTGTAAGATAGTACTAACAGACTAATGCGGAAAGTGCGTTTTAAGGAATGAAATGTAGTCGAGAATGCTTTTAAAGTAATTGTCCTGAACACAATGTAGAAAAATATTGCTTGTCATTTTTACTACCATGATTAAAAATAATTTTTTGAAGGTTATGGTTTTTGTTGAGTTGATTTGAACATTATGCACAAAATAATAAAACGATGATTAGTGCATTTTAAGGCATTGTTTGAAAAACCGACCCAACACCCTAAGGACATGAAGAGATGGCTAAGGAAGAAAAAGACGTCCGAAAAGGGTCTTGCTCGTTAGTGAGGAAAATGAACATTTCTAGAAAGTTTGTAGTGCGAAAAATCACTGTTAAAGTTAATAGTAGTTTTAAACGGCCTCAATCTGATCCTATTGGCCATTTATTTGTCTAATATTTTTATGGCTTAATACGTCTATGGGTTGAAGTGCTCATCAAACTACCTAGTTGTGAAACTACATACTTGAAAAACCCATTTAAACAAATCATCTCCCCTAATTCTAACGGCCACCAATATTTTCTGATATTTGCCATTGTTTAGAATATTTACGGACCGAGGGATTTCGAATAACTATAATATCAGTACGCTATAGTAAATTCATATCCGCTTGTTGTTTAATTCAGTTTTGAATGGCATGTTTAGTGTTTTATTTGTCTAATATAAATTTTATGTTTAAACGCCAGCTTATTGTAAATCAATAAGACTTCCAATCTTAAAGAGTTCAGCTATATTAGGTTAAAAAAAAAGGAAAGTTAAAAAAAAATTTATATGATGTATACATGTCCCAAAATGTACAGCAAACATTTCAAGGATGAATTCCAGTCGAAAAGTCCATATAAACATACAGGGAATTTTTCTTTTTAGTACACATTGTACATGTGTATGTATACTTGTAAAAAGAACGCCTCGATTACGCCTATTATGTAGGCAACCAACTATACAGAAAACTAAAAAATGGAAACATAGAGAAACGTCACTGTAGTTGTAAACTATTTTAGTATGAAGGTTATGTTCAATGCGGTGTTTATAAACAGGTAAATCAAAATGAGTGGAACAACAACGACGATTATTATTGCAAATCATTAAATATCAATAACAGAAAACGAAAATGAAAATAAAAACAATAGTTACCTTGTACTTCTAAACAATAATCTAAACGGTGTTGAAAAGTACCCACAGCATTCGCAAGAAAGTCAGGATTCAAGCTATTGCATTCGGTACGTATGCGATTTTTTAATTCATCAATACTTTGTATTGGAAAATTTGTATACATGTTTGATTTCAGGTATTCCCAAGCAAAGAAGTCATTCCGAGACAACTTTGCAGAACGCGCGGGCCACGGTACGGGAATCTCCCTAACCTGTCGTTTAAAAAGTTTCTTAAAGCATTCGCGGAATGTGGAAGGGCTCCATCTATCTGAAACCTCGGGTCATCGACGTGTCGTTCCTTAATAGCTCTAAAAATTTGGCGGTATTGAGGTTACCATCAATAAAATATGGACCGATAAGCTTATTTTCTACTTACTATTCTTAGCCATACGTTAACTTTCCCAGTGTATTGACTGGAGTTAAGTTTGTAAATGGCAGTTAGTGCGGGACCAATATCTAAGGAATAAGATTAACAGGATCATGGATACTGGATAAATTTCTTTCTCTTTCTTTCTCTTCTCCCATATACCATTATGGTGTTGGGGTATTGAGCCAATACTTATATTGTCTTCTATTCCTGGAAAGGATCCGGATTTGTTTTATGGTTTTTCCCTTTTTCTCAGCTGTTTCCTTGATATTGTCAATCCATTCTTTCCTAGGTCTCCCTTTTGTTCTTCTTCCGTCGGTTCTCATCTCAAACATTTTCTTTGGGTATCTGGTGTTATTCATTCGATTGAGATGTCCATACCATTGTAGTTGTTTGTGTTCTACTTCCTCCACTATTAGTTTTTGTTGTAATTCTTCTCTTACGCTTCTATTTCTGACCCTGTCTCGTCTTGTTTTGCTTATTACGCGCCTTAGATATTTCATTTCTGCGGCTGTTACACTGCTGTTATACTGGATAGATGAGGAATTATAATATACCCCGAAAATTTTGTGAATTGACTTCTCCATTTATTGTGAAAGTTGCTTCATCACTAAAAACTGTCTTATTTAAGAGGTATTCATGTTCATTTAGCAAATTATAGAACGTTTCACAAAAGATAGTTCTTTTCTCTTTGTGTTCATCGAATAGTTGTTGGTGATTAGAAAATTTGTACGATATATATTTAAATTCTTTTAGTGTTATAAATACTGGGGTTTTAGAAACATTAAAATGTGAACCTATTTCTCGCAGTGATACTACAGGGTTTTCTTCAACGTAGCATAAAATATTTAATTTGATTTCTTCGGTTAAAACAAGGTTACTTTTAGTTCTTATTTTATGGGAATTTATTACGCATCTCTTTTTAATTTAATTTAAAATTTCTAACAATTGTATGTATGGTTCCAATCCAAGGAATAGGTCTTTCTGGATATTTTACTGAATATAAGTCTCTCACAGTTCTTAAGCTGTTACCATTCTGATACCACATTAGAATTTTCACTTTTTCGTCTTTACTGTACATGGTTGTATGAAAAACGCAATAAGACACTAAATCAAGGCTAATTTTATTTTTTGATTGTATTGGCCACAGCATGCTTTTGTTTGTTTTACAAAAATAGAAATTCGAAAATTTCGTTTTCTGTATAGTAGGCTGCCTACACAATAGGCGTAATTGATGCGTTCCTTTTACAAGTATACATAGACAATTAAATGTACAATGTGTACTAAAAAAATTCCCTGTATGTCCTAAACGTAACCGTTAACAAGTTATTGTTTATTTCATAATTTATGTGTCTAAACTTTTAGTTCAATGGATTTCTGAAATACTGATCTGTTGCTATGATCGCGTCTTTTGTTTGGTAACATATGAACATCGCTTTTAACAAATTATTGTTTGTAACTTGTCAGTTTATTACTGTGATACTGAAGTCATTGGTTTCTTCTTTGTATCCTTATCCCCATCGTAATCCTCTAGTGATTCCCAATGCACATGTTATTTTGAAATTAAGAATGTGCAGATATTCATTATGTTTACGGTCTATGTGATGGAAATGCTTTAGCAGCACAACAAGTATATCGTAGAAGATATCCCAATAGCATACTGTCTACACGTGCAGTTTTCTTTAATTCACATCGTCAGCTGAGGGAACATGGCACTTTTAATGCAAGACATGCTGTCGGCCAAGGAGTTATCCGTAGACCCATAAACGACGATGAACAAGTTCTTGATTTATTACAAGAAGACCCGTCTTTAAGTGTGCGAAGCATTACGTACTGGAATATGTAGAAACCAGGCTTGGAGAAAACTAAGAAATGCTCGCTTACATCCATATCATCATCAAAGAGTTCAAGCTCTAGGTAATGATTTTGAAGCTCGTTTAATATTTTGTAATTGGGTACAAAATAATCAAAACCTACTACATATTTTATGGACCGATGAAGCTTCTTGCACACGAGATGGTATCAATAATTATGATAATTTGCATAATGGACTGGAGAAAATCCTGATTTAAGAAGACGCTCGCATTTTCAACATAGATTTAGTGTTAATATGATAGCTGGTATTCTTAATGATCGTCTGATTGGACCATTTGAACTGCCACACCGTTTGAACAGTGCGAATTACAAATATTTTCTAGAAGACTTTTTATCCTTATTACTGGAAGATGTGCCATTATATATTCGACGTGCAATGTGGTATCAACACGATGGGACACCAGCACATCAATGTCTTCGTGTTAGAACTTGTCCTAACGCACATTTTCCGGGAAGATGGATTGGAGTAGGAGGACCCGTAGTATGGCCATCAGGTTCGCCGGACCTGACTCCATTAGATTTTTGTGATGAAACAGATTGTTTACGCAACTGAAATGTACACGGTAGAAGAATTACGCCAAAGGATACAGCGGGCTGCCGATATTATTAGGAATAACTTAGCAACCATATAGAGAACGCAGCGATTTCTTCTGCGACGTGCAGCTTTGTGCATCGAACAGAATAGAGATAATTTTAAACATTTCTTATAAATAAAATAATAAAAATATATTTAAAAAATATTTATTTCATAAAATTCGCTGAACTAAAATTTTAGCCACATAAATTATGAAATAAGCAATAACTCGTTAACGGTTACGTTTAGGACATATGTTTATATGGACTTTTCGACTCTAAATAAGTTCTGGAAGTCATCTTTGAAATATTGCCGATACGTTTTGGGACACCATGTATAAGCAGCTTTAAAAATATTTATAGTGGAAACTGTGATAGAGTATGTATAGGTTTTGTAATAAAATATCTCGCACAATAGAAAACTGATGATTACTCTCTCGTTTTTCTTGGAATATATAGCAGATGATTTCTTCTAACTTAAATTATTATCAGGAATCATTCCAAAATATTTTAAAAAGTCAGTTGTGGTTAATAGTTTCATTCCTGTACTACTTTGATTATGGTATTAACATTATCATATTGTTAATTTTTATACTGATTTACATTAAAATAAAATGTATTTTAGAATATAATGTAGTATTACATAGCACGATTTCATATTTTTGTTGATGTAAAAGATATTTGAAGAACTAAACTAAGAGCAGCAGAGGTGTCAGGTGTCCTTGTTCTGGGGTAACATTTATTATCTTAAGCGAGCTGTGTATCTACCAAGGTTTGAATCAGTTGCAAGCGTGCCTTCCTATATAAAGTCATTAGATGTAGTACAAACTTAACATTTGGTTGCTCGCTCTACACATGGTGCTACTAGTAACTTTTTAGTGTGTGATCTAAAATGCATTTATTGGTATGTTTTAAAATATACGAGTAGTTGTGCCATATATGTTTAGAAATGATTCTTTTTGTGTCATTTTTTCATCTTCGTTTTTAATTTTTTAATGCCGCGCTGTTTTTGATTCAAAATTGTTGGTCTTGTTGTAGATTCTTAGTTTATGTGCTATAACAACAGTACTGATAGTACTAGACGCTTCTCCTTGTTCAATGGATAAAAGACGAGAAATGTTATTAAAAGTTTGCTCTGGGCATTATCGAAGAAAAAGAGGATCCTCCTACAATGATTATTCCTACAATAGTGAGAAGGGAATGAGGAAATACAACTCGATGAATCATAATGATTTGCAATCTGGTAAGTTCCTTTTAAATTATGTAATGGATCAGCTAATTAGTTACCTAACCTTGAAAATTCCACTAAAAAATTCTGGGTGTATTATCATCTCAATTCTACGGCTTGACGTATTTGTTAGTTCATGGAAATTAAGTGATTTTTGAAATCATCCCTAATAAACTTTGTTAACTGGGAAACCGATACGTTTTGAAATTAATTAGTTAATTAAGCTATGATTTTGCCAGCAAATGTTTCCTATGATACCGCGTGAATTTCTTGCTTTTTGCCAAAATTTTAAAATGAAGAAATGGCAATTATTTTTGATTATAAATAATGCACATTGGGAAAATTAGAAATCTAGTAATTTGTAAATTAGTAAATGAACGTATAATGAAAGGAATTTAAATATTAATATAAATATGTAAAATTAAAGTGAAATTTAATATAATGCAAATAGAGCCACTGCCGTCATTATTTATACATTGTAGAGTTATAATTTGTGCACATATTTTGTAATACCGTATTGAAATGCACAAAACTTTTTCAATAACAAGTG
>JABXWE010016887.1:0-36092 GCA_014611495.1 Limonius californicus | reverse complement strand
GTAAGACCTAACCTAACTTTTATAAATTGTTAACATTGGTTCTTGGAATTCCAGAATCCTGATGAAGAAATAAATTATTTCGAAAGCTTGATTAAAAATCGAATAGTTTCTATTCTTTTTTGCCCCTTGGCCATTAACCCAACATTTGTTGTATACTGATACATGTGTAAATCAGTTTAACACTAGAAGATTTAAGAATGAACTACATATGTGTCCAACAGACAATTTGGTTAACAAAATATTATTTAATTTATTTAAATTTATGGGTCCGGAGGTTCGCAGAAAGACTTAAGAAGTGGTAGTCAAAACACTGTCTTGGATATTAAGGTTAAAATTGATACTTTTCTAGAATACATAATCTATTGAATTTAAAATACTTGTCTAATAATAAATAGCAATTGTTTGCAATGCATTTTTTATTTACTCATTCTATAAGAATTAAAATGGTCATCCTAATTCAAACCGTAATAGTATTCTTTGGATAGAAGCTAGGATTACAGATACATATAAAGGGTGTTTTTTTGACAGCATGAGCAGTTAACTTTTGGTTATGTTTATCAGTTCACCTTTTTACCATAAATATGGTAAGATAACCTAAGGATACCTTCTTGGGGTAGTATAAAGGTTAACCACAGAGCATACGTTTTGGATACGTTGGAAAGATGTCCAACAGACGACTTCCAAGGTTAACTTTTGGACATCTTCTACGGTTAACCCAAAGATGACTTTTAATGTTAGCTTTGGGACAACTTTCATGGTTAACTTCCTAGCGACTTTGATGGTGCCTTAAGGTTGCTCTACAGTTAACTAATTTATGACATAGTTAAGCAACAGGTTAAATTTTGGTTGACTAAAGATGACCTTGTATATTTGAAACGTTAACTTTTTGTTATCTTCTGTGTAACTTTGGTTATGTGGGAGTTAAACAAATCATTTAAAATCCAATTAGAAAGATATATATTATTCTCAAGAGAGAAATGCATGAAAGAGATTAGAACAGGCTTATGTCCTGCAATGGACAACAATCAGCCGAAGAAGGAGAAAAAGAAGAAGAAGAAGAAGATATTATTCTGAGGTATATATTATTCTGTTCATTCAGACTTGCGCTATGGGCAAGAGCCACAATGAACAATCTTCTTCCATTGTGAGAATTGTTGAAATTACGAATGATAACTCTCAAATTAATAAATATTTCATTGCTTTTATAGATGTTGTTGCTACCGCAGGATTTAGCTTTGTCGACGAATTAGTAGCGCAATAATTGGTATTACTCAATATACATTTAAAAGACTGTAGAGGTCAATGATAAAGGTACCAATACAGTTAGACCAAACTAAGGTGTTCAATATTGAATTTTTGTAATGTGTACAGCCCACAGCTGAAATTTGTTGATTGAAGATATGGCTTCAATTGTATCTATGGCTGTTGATTTCTTTGAAAAGCAATCAAAGTTTGAGTCAATATTGATATAAGTATGACAGAAAAACTTCGAAAAGTATTGAGGGAATTCTTGGAATATTTCAGATGCGTTAACAAGGATTATGGTATAGGTACACATAATTTGTGGAGAAAATAGTGTTGTTGACGAATTCAAGCAGCATCGAGGACTCAAGCGTAAGTCTATTCATTTAAGTAAGTGACAGTGAAGGTAGCGCACCCACAACAAATTAACTGTGGGGTAATTATCGATGTTCTTATTTGCTGTTGCTTGTCTTTCGGCATGATCTGTTGTTTTAAATGGTTACATTTAGAAATATAAGCTTTCCATATGTTTGTCACAATTAATTTCCCTTAGTATCATGAGGATATATCTACGATACTTGGTTGTCTACGAAAATTTAAAAGACCGCATAGAGGAATAACGAAAGAAGGAGCTTAATTTCCAAAATTTTAAAAATATGTTGGTAGAAATTTACATTTAGCTAAATATTTATTATGTTCAGCTGTATAACAAACCTTAGCATTTTTCTAAGTGTCATGGAAGAGTTAATTTAAAACTACAACACAGCACAGTCCTAATGCAAAGGTGAAACGAGTTTACTAATTTAGTTTTGGTTCCAAACAAAATAAAGTGCAACTAGAATAAACAAAATACAAAGTAGTGCAGCCTCAAACTATTGTGCGTCAACTTTCTGCACGTAACGTTCTATCAAAGTTGTGTAACAAACGCGGTTAATGGGCCATGCTATTGATATGCGTGTTCTCAATGATAATCAGCTGTACCTCACCAATTTAGCAAGCGAACAAAGCATAAAGTGTTTCTTCCTGTCAGTGTAATAAGTATTCTAGGCATCGTTTTGGCCAATAATAATCCCTTTATTACCATCTACTGCAAACATGACAGAACTGACTTAAACATGTAAAACTGTTATTTATGCTTTTTCGAGTCGTCTACTCTGTAATTTTAGCGGAACATTTTAGTCGATTTTCTAACCGTTGATTATATCTTCATATTGATGTGCTTAGTATATACATCGTTTATTAACAGTAGATTTTAGTCTACCTTTGCAAATAACAACACAGAATTTTTGAAATTACCTATAATAGTCTACAGAATTTACTAAGGTGAGTTCGAATTTCGTTAAACTTGGATACATGATGCAATTCCCTAGTTTATTATTCACAAATATCACTTCGAAATTTTATGTGAATTCCATACTATTTTACCAGATTTTCCCCACCAGAAAAATCTCGCCGACCTCAGTCGGATTCGAATCCAAGTTTCTTGGACTTATAGGCAAGTACGCTAAACACTAGACCTCCATAATTTACAACGATAATAAATTTATTAAGAAGGAATCGTTGCAATCGAGGAACCATAATCTCAATTTAAATTCATACTCACTAGCAACTTTTACATTGTAATTTAAAAGATATATTTGAGATCTTCGTAGATTTTCTGCTTTAAATTTATTTAATTGTTTATTAATCGGCTTTTTTGAGATTAAATAACTTAAACCATGGAAACTTTTCTGTCATAATTAAATTCAGACATTTAACATTTTGTTGACATGAATGTTCCTTACGTACATGTGAACTTGGTCAAAGAAAACAAAAGCAGTCGCGAAACAATCGAAGAATCCACAATACAAAATCCGAAGACACGTATTTATAAAAATTTTCGCTACTTTGGACACAGGAATAACGTCGCAACACGAATAACTTTTTGAACAGGTTTTATTTACATAATATTCATTTTAATACGCGTCATAACGCGCGTCCTTACAGCTTGGTGAGAAAATTGCAACAAATTATCTTAAGCGGCCCTAGCAACAGGGTAGTAACTGAAAATACTGATACAAACAAAAATGGAGCCTACTGCAACACAAGAAAACGTGGCCTAATTATAAATTCCAACAACCAATCAGGTAGCAGATCATACTTGCCAAAATCTAACTAATTTAAAATTTTACAAATAACTTCTATATGCTTAAGGTACAATAAATCTGATAACAGAATATTTTACATACACACGCCTATAGTTCGAGCTTTAATAAGCTACGAAATATTTATATTTACTAAAAATACATATTTTTGTTATAATAAAATTAGTTGAATTGTTTATAAATACTCAAAAGTGTTCTTGAAACACTTTAGTAGAATTAACCACCACAAAATTGCACACAAAAATGCTTGCCATTACATAAAACACATGTTTCTTTGCATATGTAGATTATGTAACCCACAAATTCCAAAATAAGTTTGTTTGAAAATGAAAAAGACAAATAAGTCATGGCAAAACCTGTAAGAGCTACTACACTGACGATTACAACTCAAGCAATCTGCCACGCAGTTCGAATCAAGCATCAAACAACGGAAATATAAATAAAAACTCATTGGAAATGCAACAAGTTCAAAAAAATCAATTCCAATCTTCGTCTAATTAATTATTTCAGAGACTAACAACAATATTAATACCTTCAGAATAAATATTAAGTTTAAATAAACAATTATGGATAAGATATTATGAATAAGGTAACACAGTAATATATATTAAAGATTTGAAACGAATAAACACACAAGCGATCAGTTACTACAAATATCTACAAATATTGGAGAATTAGTTTAAGGCCATTTATTGTAAAAATATTGAAGGAAAACCCTTGAAACAAGTTACCAATGACACATACCAGTGATCTAAGTGGAAACAAATAGTCCATCAAGCAATGGATACCCTTTAATCACAGTGGAAGAAAGAAATCTGCTGATGACGATTCGTCGGATAAGAAGAAAACGATTTAAGGAGATTGTAAAATTCCCATAAAAAATGCAACTTTCGTACCTTGTCCGCAAAAAATATGTTAAATCTAGGGGTATACGTATTTTACCCCGAAAATGCAGTTTCAATTTCCTAGAAAGAGCAACTATTTAAATAATGCTATTTTGTCAGGTATATTTGGTACAAATATATGAAAGTCAATCTCATGGAGAATTTTACCTACACAATTCAATTTCTACTTGAAAACGTAAACCATGAGATGAATACAATTTCAAGAAAAATATAGAATTTACTAAACACAGAGATTTAAAATGATTAGAACAGTTTACTTAGGATATACTATAGTACGAACTGTCTCTGGTTTTTTATGAAAGTACAGTCTCAAATTAAAAATTCAGCCCTGGAATATAGAATAAAGGATATGAAAACGATTCACATCTATAAACCTAATTTATTTATGCTACCTTTTATAATTAATAAGACCAGAATTAATGTTTATTCTCCATCCGTAGTTAACAAAATTTTAAATTGTAAACGAGTTTCCTTTTGTACAAATATATTTCTGCAAGCAAGCAACCCTGAGGATGAGGTTTAGGGTATATTAAGAATATCTAAGCGGTTTGGACGCTTAGTCAGACTGTAATGGGTGACTTGAGTAAGCAAATTCCGATTAATACAGGATGTAGTCATTAGAAGTCATACTGGAATTTCTACCTCAGAAATAGTTATGAAAACTCTTGTACATTTATGGCTATCATATTATCTACCTGGTTTTAAGTGTAAATTTCTTACTGATATTAGAAATTAAGTTTTACACCTGTATTTATAGAAACGCATCCTGTACCCTCCGGTTTCTGAGCATGTGATCTTAACTTGCTCATTTATATAATAAAATATTTTTCAAAATTGTAGAAAGTTCACTGCTTCCACAATGGCTTTTACCATCAAAAATTTTTTTAAGTCTATGCTATGTAAAAGCTTATAAATGATTAAATTAATAAAGTCAAAAACTTTAAAACTCGTACACCCCAGGAGTCTCCTACTCACGTTGTAGGAAGTTAGTTTTCTGAAAATATGGATGTTTCTGTTCTCCGTTTCGCATAGCTGAAAGAAAATATTTAACTTTATGACTTTACGTTGTACCTTGGCAGGCCAAGTTTCAAATGAGTGAAATAGTTTAGAAGCGTTATACAAACCGAAATTTTGTAAAAACTACATTTTTTAATCCCGTAGGTGCATAGTTTGCGTTGTCGCAGAACATCCCTATAAAGAGAGTACACGCGACTACAGAAAGTCTTCTTCTCCTCCTTCTTCTTCGTTCATATATGGTCCCCCATATAGGTAGACAATTGCCATTAAATCAACCTACATTAAACGGCACTACAACAATGAAGCAGTATAACAATTTAAATAGTATCCAACTAACAAACAAAAAACAGGGGAATACACAGACTGTTCGTATATAATATTATTTTTTAAATATCCGAATAAGGTTGCATAAAGTATATTCTACGGGTGCGCTAGGATTTGTTATCTTTTTAAATTTGAATCTCTACTTCCTACAGTTAATCAAAACTCATACACAAATTGTATGTACAACGAACTCCCTTCAAAGCACCGCTTTAAAGGGTTCAATAAGCCAGGTGAGATGATTTAACTGCTGCTTTGGTAAATCGTTGGGAATCAGTTAGTGGAAATGTAAGTGAAGTTAACGCTTTGCCAATTCAATTCACATGTGTATGCGGTGAGCAGATGAAAGCAACAATTTTTTCGGATAGTAATGAAAATCCTGTCCTATTGATGCTATATGTGCCTCTGTCGATGTATCTTTAACTGTAAACAAATTCTTGTTAATTAAGCAGGACGTACGACACTTAAATGAAAGTTAAATTGAATGCTATATTTTCCAAAAAGGTGATCTGCGGTGTAGCTTTAATACGAGGTCGGACAAATATATAACGGGATTAATCAAATGCAAAGCATGTGAGGTAGCCATAGGTGAAAATACCTCTAGCGTGTTTCGAAATAATCTCCCTCGACTTCTACGCACCGTTGACATCGACGATACAAGTCGCGGAAAGCCTGCTTGAACTTGTCGCGAGGAAGTGCCTTTAGTTCGGCGGTAACATTCCGTTGAATGTCTTCCACGTCGTCAAAGCGCCTTCCCTTGAGGGTCAATTTCTGCTGAGGAAACAACATGAAGTCCGCTGGAGACAGATCCGGTGAATAGGGAGGATGTTCTAAGATGGGACATTTCTTGTCGCCAAAAACGTCTTCACAATCAAGACAGAATGCACATGGTCATTATCGTGTAAAAGGTGACACCTGCCGGAGGCTGCCAAATGCGGTCGCACACGTCGAATGCGTTTTAGTAAACGTGTCATGACACCCTTGTAGTACAGGCTAGTGACGGTGACACCCGGTGGCACAAATTCTTTGTGAATGATGCCTTGACTGTCGAAGAAGGTGATCAGCATGGTCTTCACTTTCAATTTTTGGAGACGGAATTTCTTTGGCCTGGGAGACGTCTTCAATCGCCATTCCATCCTTTGTTTAATACTTTCTGGTCCGTACTGGAAGCACCACGACTCGTCACCAGTAACAATTGAATCTAGAAAATTTGGGTCACTGTTGGCTGTTGCAATGAAGTCGCGGGAGGTGTGTGCAGGACAAATTTGGCACAGACCTTCCTTTTCTTCAAATCCTTCTCCAAAATTATTCTAATGGTTTCACGGCTAATACTCAGCTCCTGATCCATCAGTCTCAGTGTCAGTCGCCGATCAGCCGCCACAAGTTGTCGGATTTTTCGACCGTTACGGGGTTTCTCGTTGTGATCGGACGACCCGGCTTCTGATCATCGTAAAGGTCCTGCCGACCTTCACGAAATCTGGCAAGCCACTCGAAACCGCGAGTACGGGATATGGCCTCATCGCCGTACACAGTTTTCAACATCTCGAATGTCTCCGTGGCCGTTTTCCCCAATTTGAAACAAAACTTAATGTTCGCTCTCTGCTCCATGTTAGACTTGTGTCACATGTGACAGCTGCACTAACTTGTTCATTCGCATGCACAGCCTACCACGCCCGTTTTGACAGAATGCCGTTTTAGTTATGTATAGACGAAAGTTCCAGCTACAATTTGGATATGATTTGGAAACAGTCAGTTTCTTATAGCGGTCGCAGTAGTGCCAATCCCGTTTCATATTTGTCCGACGTCGTATCTATGCCACTTTAAAGTGGTTCCAATTCAAAGTGATTGCCTTAAGTAAAGTAAATCTAATTTTGTGCTGGTCTGTTTTATAACGTCATTCATACAATGTATACAATGTAATATATACGAACATACGTATATTGTAACGTCTCGGACCATCTGTATATTACACGTGTTGTATTTCTTATTCTTTCTTATCTAGTAATAGGTTCGAAATCTAAGTAGCTAAACTTGATAAATGAAACGCTGTAGAGGTTTGTAATTCTTTACTCACGGTATTCAGCCGTACAGACTAGGGAAATTGCAGAAAACTTAGTCAGGGTAATATATCTGATAAGTTAACTTGTCGGAGTAAAGGAAATCCCCTTCCTCTGACTATTGCCCTTAGCGCACCACAAGACGACGTGGAGGAAGTAGGAAGGATTGTAAGCTGGACCCTACAGAGGCGCCGGTCAAGCAAGAGTGCTTGACTGAAGGCAAGGAAAGAAAATATCGTAGATGGAAATTCCTGCAGGGGCGCGGTTCGAGCCAGAACGCTCTACTGAAGGCGGGGAAACGAAAACGTATTAATTTGCAGGGAAAATTTAACAGACAACAGTTATGTCTATTTTCAAATGAGGGGTGATTTTGAAGCTGATGTGCTTGGATGAGCGAGTATAAAATAATTGTCCTGCTTTCAACAGTTCGGCCATACGGATGCATCAACTGTGTGAAATTATGAGTTGGGCAACGGTTTTTGCCTGCTGTGAGTTTTACTTGAATGTGCGCTCAACAGATAAATATTTTCTAAAATATACGTACTTCTCTCGGCTCTATAACAGCAGGTAGGAATTGGGGGTTTGAAGGAAATCCCGTGTGGCTGAGTGTTGAGAGGGGTCAGCGGCGACAGTCTTCGTGGGGCAGTGATCAGGGCGAGGGTAGGCTTACATATCTTTTGCGAAATAACTAATTAATACCGTTTGCGAACCTACTAACTAACTGCTAGGCGAATATCCTCTAGGCTGAAGCGAGGTGTAGATTTAATGTTACCATGTATGTGATTATATAAAGATGGGCTGCCATGACAATTTCAGCTGATATAAGCAGTGGCGTCTCTGGCTAAGTTATGGTGTATATCCCATAAGATGTTATATGTGTTTACCCGAATGGTAACTCATTATCTACTTGGTATTATGTATATATGGTTCATATGCCGTGTAGTGTCATATGTGTTTACCTAAATGGTTACGTATTATCTACTTGGTATTGTATATGGCATACAAACATTGGGTCCTATTATGGTTGTTATACAAGATTGGAGTGTCTATGTAAGTAGTTGTTGGAAACAGTAGCGTAGTGAATATGGATAGCTGTATGAGTAGGTAGTGTGTGTGGCATGATTAATCATTATTCCCCTAACAATCATTCGGTAGGTAGTCAGTCGGCAGAGTTTGCATCGTAAATGTGCCTACGTCGAACTACTATTATTATTATTATTGTGAATGCAATGTTAATGTCAGGATTGCATAGACTGATTTTTACGGCGGGGGGGTGAACACTAATGATACCCTCCCCTTCGCATGTGGGGCTGAGGTGACATCCCCCTCTCTACCGTGACTCCTGTGAATAACAGAGAGACTGGCTATAAACTTGGTCCATAGCCTGGATCCCTCTGGAGGATTGGTGCACCAGCAGATATGCATAATTGTCATAATTACTGTACGATTATGAATGACTGCGGCCACAGCAGCTAGCCGGCAGCTATGCATCCGTATCCTGTTGGAGTTCCAATCCAAGAGCAGAGGGCTGGATGACCCCCGGTGAGTACAACTGCCCAACATTTATTGACAGATCAGTAAGTCTGTGTTTTATTATCTGTTGCGTGTTATCTGCATGTCGTCGCCAGTGAGTTCTGATCGCATCCGCTGCTTGTTTACATAGGAACTACATAAATAAAATGCTCAGGCGCTGCAACCGTATTTAAATTTTAAAATTCAGTAGCTTTTATTCGCCCTCCGTAAGGTCTACCCTAATATACGTGATCAAAACAAATTTATAGATTCTTGAAAAATATGTTCCCCAACTGAACCTTGGAGTGTAACCCAAATAATTTAACAATTCTGGGAAATTTGATCAGAACTGCTCCACAATCTTTCAACTCGGCAAGCTTAACTCTCATCAATACAATACAAGGGAATCTAAATAATGCAAGTTCCTAAAATTAACTAAATAAATTACAAAATAATAGCTGAGTAAAGATATGTGAATACAAAATCACGTTATAAACATTCCGACTCTCAAACTCGAGACCGCGAAGGACTGGCTTAAGATCACACAATCTTACAACGAGGAATAAACAGAAACGAAATTCAATAACAAACTGAAGTAATTTTATTCAATTACTATAAGGACTAAAAACATTCAAAAATAAAAGCGGCCCTATAAAACAGTCTTTACTATTTGAACTGGATTTACAGAAATTTATAAAAATATAGAGATATTTTATACATTTCAAGATCTACAACTCAAACAACTCGTTAAAGTCGCCTCTCTACTTTGCTTACTTGGAAATGTTAAAAGAGTTGAATAGTTGTAAAGGAATTGATGTACTTACATACGTTTGGACGAGTTCATAGAAGCAGAATAACGATTATGGTTTGCTTCTAAGATAGAATTTTAAGAAGAACTTTCTGTAAATAGGAACATAAAACGGTTAGGAACCAATAACTTGGAAAGAACAAAATTTTTTTGGAACAAACAGTTTTACTGCTTTTCAAAATATTCGCCTTTAAAATTTATACACTTTTGCATGCGTTCAAACCAATTCTCGAAAAATTTTTTCCGCTCTGAACTTGGGATCTCAAAAACATGGTTTCTAAAGGCTTCAACAGCTTTTTGAGGTGATGAAAATCGCTGTTCACGCAGGTTTTGTTTTACATTCGAGAACACAAAGAAGTAGTTAGGCGATACATCATATGAATACGGGCAATGAGATATGAATTCGATGTTTTTCGCCTACAAATGCTCACCGCCATCTGGTCCTCTTAACGCACTTCCGAATTAGCTTTCCGAGAAACCAAACAGCCCACAATGAAGTGCACACTTGGACCTGCAAGTGGTGGTAACAACTCAATGCAGAGAAGTCCTCTTCTATCCTACTCAAGCACCCCAGCATGTTCATAAATCCATGGTTCGATCCATATCTTATCAATATAACAATCAATAACCAACCAATGTCCCTTTCAAACCAAGTAAAATATTTCGGCATCACCTTCTTTCATATCTGCTCTCTACAACTAGACGTTCGAGAACCCTCAGAAAAGCTCGCAACCGCTCTAACCTACTCATATTCAAGGACGCCTCCAAAGTTGCAATTCTCGTATCCTCCTCCATACCTACACACCTTCATCCACCCAGTAATCGCATACCGAGCCCGCATATATTCCACCCTTCCAGATTATGCCCTAGAACAAATTAGCAAATGCGCACGTCAAATTCTCCGAAGAATCTTGATATTTGACCTCCGATACTACAGAATCCTAATTCATAAAGACATAGGCATTACCCCAATCATCTGCCATCACCTTCAAAAACTCCAAAAATTACCCGAAACTCAACGGCAATACTACCATACGCAAATGTGGGGTTCCTATGTAGGTCCCACAATAAAACCTCATAATAATATACGTATATATAAGAAAATATTATGTTTGACCCGTAATAAAGATGATTTCCCTTTCATATGTAAATAAATATTACAGTATTACGTATTACATAAGTTGTTGAAACAACACAAAGGACACACTTCAAACATAAACTAATATCTTTATCAACATATCTTTATAATACATTTTTGTAACTGCTGCATCATCTTTAAATTCTTGCGCTGGTTAATTCAACAAGGCGAAGGATACAAGGTAGTAAACATGAACTTTAAAAAATGGATGCAACAAAGAAATGAATTAAATGTTATCAAATTATCTAAGTTTTTCTTATGAAACGTTAAACAACTTTAACAATTAAATGACAACGTTACATGAAATAAATAGTCAGGTCTAATTTAACAAAATACATTCAAACCTTTTCACATAGAAGTACTTGCTTATTTTCTTCTGGTATTGGTAAAGTTCACTAGTTGAAATTACGATGGCACTCCTGCCATTGGCCTGGAACTGCAAAACGGAAGTCCATCATTTGTTGCTTTTTTCTAAGTTCCTTGCAGGAAAACTTTGGACTGATCATCTTCGTATTAGTAAAATCGTATCACAAGATAATTAACCCAAATATTATTTACAGCTTATTTCTTCAGATGTCCAAATATACCAATAAACTCATAAATACGCTGCACCTTTATATTTTCTTTTTAAATTGTTAACCCCAAACTTGATTCACTTTTCACTTTCACTTTTCTTGTTGCTTATTTGTTTTAATTTATTTTAAATTAAATTCGATTGACATTCCAGTTATAGTTCCAGAATATGATGCGAATATCTCCCAAACAATTAACAAGTATTAAAACTTTTGCTCAACTTGTAGATGATTGCTAACCTTGAAGTTTGTTGACACCTCAAATGCCAAACGAAAATAGAAACAAAACATGTCGGAAAAAAAGCAATTGAAATCTGCTGATGCTACTTCCATACTCCGCCCCAAATTATTGATTTTCGGCTAATTTACCTAGTTTTATCAACTTTTAATACAGGTAAATAACAAATAACGCTGATTTGAACCGTAACACTTAATACAAACTTTTATTCAAACAGGATATAATAAACACATAATATTATAATATTAATTGACTCGTCAGACGAGCGTCTGTTCACATTGAGATTTTCATGACAAGTCCCCGTTGTTCTTTCTCTTCTTTTTTTCAACAAGTTACCATGGCAAAATCATAATACAAACAAAAGTAAGTACATTTTACAAAAAACACCTGACTTCCTCAACCAATGGGAATGCAGAATGAAATTAACCAAATCTTAATACTTAAATGACTTTTTGAAAATTTACATCAAAACATCAACGAAACACCTCACACGGCCTATCAATTATGTTTTAACATGTTTTCAATCACCTTAAATTAATAATATTACAATTAATGATTATCAAAATCATATTAGAATGTTCTTCACGCCCATATCCAAATATTCCTCACAAAAAACTTGCAATTGAAAAGTCGATTTTCCTCCAAAATTACATGTTAGTTGACAGTTGTCGAACATAATACACAAATCTCATATCTTACTGTTTTCCATCTTACAGACAAATTTGATGGATACCTCTAATACCTTCTTATAATTATTATGAATACGAACAAGCAAAACGAACCCGAGAATTCAAAGGCTAGACACCAGATGAACCCCACCAAAATCAACGGAAATGGCAAGCACTAATTGAACATGACCTTTACTTGGTTTTAACAATTTATTTTTCCGGTTTAAAGCATAAAATAGCTTCAAGTTATTTAAATAAGTTAATTTTCTATTAGATTATCAAGGTTCATAGAACACAGCAATTTATAATTGTATATTTTTTAATTTAATAAATTCTTGTCTAATACTGGTATTCCTCTAAATAATTTACAGAATTAAGTGCATATTTTCCATATTTTAGAGGATATTTTGCATTTTTAGCTGTACATCTTGTCTACACCATTTGGCCTTTTTAGTGAATATTAATTCGGCCTCTAATTATTAAGCATGCATAGCTAAATACCTCCAGTTTTATAGTTGTATTTTTCAGGCATAAATGGGAATTGATACAATGTAAAAGTAAAAATGAAGCGACTAATGTAAAAGCGCATAAACTCCAATTTTGCGATCAAATAATCTCTCTCTGGAGACTTTAAAATACCCGGAAGTACTTACTGCCTCAGAAAGCCAGGAAAATAAAGGAACCAAAAGTGCAAATTTGAGATTATAAAACGGTCATAAACGTTGCAAGTTTTCTTCGGGAATAATACATTAGTAAAGCCGGTTTAGCGTCCCAGAAAGTTTTAATAATTTCCACTGCAGTTGCATTAGTAAGTACTTTTGGTATACTTTTTGCATGATATTAACCGTTGTCTCTCGTGTTCATGCTACGTCTGATCTTGTTCCAAAACAGGTTCGTGGGTAAAATTATATCCAAGTTTTTTTAATTTCATACTGCCATTACAGAAGATTCGGCACATTAGCGGGCACAGTTACCGTTTCCCAATAAGAAAATAAAACCGTAACAGCAGGAACAAAATTTAAATATATAAGGAACCATTTAGGCACTATTGATTTTAATAATATTTGCTCAATCCTGCACAATTTCAACAAACTTCTGTTTCCTAATTTTTTCATGACGCTTAAAATTTTCGTTAGTAAGATTTAAAATATAACAATAAATTCAAATTAACAGAACTGTTTGCATATTTTCGCCTAGTTTAAAAAAAAACATTATTTGCCCGCAACCAATTTCATATTGCTACGTAATAATATGAATATCTACAGAGTTCCCTTTTCAGGAAGCCAATATTCTACTGTAAATATTTATATAAAAATATTTTATAGAAGCCATGCCGTTCTGCGCTATAAGAATATTTTTAAGATTTGCCACCCTACCAAACATTTATAGAAGTTCTTATAACAAATACCAGCAGCTGATTCGCAACAAAAAAGAAATGATATAATTATCTTATTAGTTATAAGCGTCTGTACTTTTGCACATTTTCTTGCAATAATATGAAACACCAGTATAAAAAGTAATTACTAACAGTACCATAGGTTCTTCTCTAATTTCATAAGAAATGAAAATTGGCCAAGCCAAAACTAAGAATAATTGTAGGTCCCTTATCGAACATTGCTTAAACAGAATGGAGGAAACCGATTTATGTTCGTTGATTTGTAAGGAAGACATAAGTGACGTTGTTGGCATGAAATGTTACTGTTAACAATTACACAACCCAAAAATATATAATTTTTGATGTGGTACTTAGGAAGTTAGACCTGATCTTGGGTAAGTGCTAGTTTCGAAAAATCTTCTGTTTGCTCGTATCAGCTATAGTTTTGGAGATAAGCTTGAAAACCAGTAAATACCCCGGCATTCTCAAGAAAACAGTGCTTGAACCATCTAGATGTATTTTGCTACATTTGCAGAAAATATAGTTTAAAAGAAAGCAGGAAACCTGTTCCTGATTTCGTAGACATGGCATGTGCTGGTTATCTCGGTGTCCAACTTGGAGACCAGGAAAATTCGTGGGCTCCCCATGCAAAACGTGTATATAGCATTTGAGGCGATTGACAAATGGAAGTAGGAGTCGTCTAAAGTTTGGAGTGCCAATGGTATGGAAGGAACCATCATTCGAAAAAATGGAAGCAAGTGAGTATGTCCTGACTTACAGTCAGGGAGAAGACCTCTTCTATATTCAGATGATGTATCCATTTCACCGTTCAGCAGCTTACCTACACTGCCAGGGAATAATCAAGAGTAATACATGGCCGATGACATAATATATGGTAATATAACAGAAGTGAGGAAAGTGATAGTGATTTTGTACGAACTTTAGAAAATCTTCGCCGTTTTAATTAACGTGAACTTCATGACGTCGTTAGGGCTCTGAACGTCTCACACAAGTGTTCCGAACAGTTGTACTCCTGGTTAAAGAAGAAGAATATGCTCGAATCTGATACCATTATAACATTTTATCAAAACAGATGAAGAGATTTACTGCCTTTCTTCTCTGAAGACACAAACTTAGTGTTCTGCCACTTGGATAGTTTCCCAGAACACCTTGGTAATTTTAGCAAAGAACAAGGAGGAAAGTTCCACCAGTACAGGAAAAATTATGGAGGAGGTATACCAAGGAAGGTGGGAAACGCACATGTTGGCAGACTACTACTGGAGAGAAAAGCTTTGATTTGATCAAATTGGCTAATCATTGTATTTGATAAATTAAGGGCATTTTTCGAATCAGCGGCTCAAGTTTGCCAAAAATAGGTCCAATTTTTCAGGCACCAAAATGTATGTTAATTAGTATTATGTGTTATTGTAGAGGTGTCTGCGTGTGAAAATTTTTATAGGTAATCGAGGAATAACTAAAATTTAAACAGGAGCGTTTAAATTGAAACCCCACCCGAAGATAATTTCAAATTTAAATTAATTTAAAGTTGGTCGTTATTTTTTTTAACATATCCATGGCAATTGTCTTGCTATAATATTATTTTGATAGTTACAGGTAAGATAGCGGAGCGTGGAACAGCCCATAATAACCAAAGTTTCTTACAAATGAAGGCGTAACGTTCAACTGACATTCCTACAAGGATAAGCGCACTATACGGCGGTCAACTGGGAGAGCTCGTGTTGAAAATGAGCCTAATATACAACGAGGTGCAATTTTAATTAATCTTGAAAATGAAAACACATTGATACCCTTATTCATCAAGACAAACAGTCAACAGTTTGTCTAATTTATCAAAATCGACAAACAGTGTCGGAAGTGTTGAAGACATCATAGAACACAAGCTAAAGTATGATAAGGTAAGTGCCAAACGGATTCCGTGCTTGTTGACCGAGGACAGGAATGTATTAGAAAGATTCCAGGACGCTGGCGAAGTGCATTGCTAGGCAGGGAAGTTACGTCGAAAATTATTGTAGTTTTTATCTTTGTAATATTATATTTTCTAGAAATAAGTTCCTGTTTAAATTTGAACATTCCTCATAGTTTAATAATAGTAACTTGACACTAAACACATTTAATACTGGTAGCGACCACCGAATATTAAGATCAAAGATAATATCTGATGGAACAAAAAATAGAAGTAAATACATAAAAAATCCTAATTGACACAGATATACTCCCGAAAATCAAAGAATTGTACAATGAAAAACTACAAAATCACATGAATAATGACGAAGACAATAATAAAGATATAAATCAGATATCGCAAAACATCACAACTGTACTTACAAGTGTGGCAATAGATACAGCAATAAAACGAGAACCAGAAAAAGTAAAATATCAGACGACACGAAAAGAAAAATAGAAGAAATGCGGTTATTATACCAAACAGGACAATTTGGCACATATCAATGCAGAAAAATTCGAAAAAAGGAAAGAGCAATGTCTTACAGAAAAACAAGGATCTTAGATATCTTAAAAGAAACGAGGAGAAACAACAAATAGTGGCTTTAAAAGATGAAAATTGGTATAGAAGTAAGAAACAGACACGAAATAATACAGTGGTTCAGAAATATTACGAAAACCTATCATCAACAGCCTTTCCGTCCCACTGCTGGGCATCGGCCTCTTCTCTGTCACGTGTTTCTCCTCAGCGTTAAGGTAGAAACACGGGGGAACTACAGTTTAACGTCGAATCCGAACGACAGAAATTCCAGAGAAGGTTTTTAGCATTAAGATCCCACGGTTGCAAGCCGAATTGGGAAACGGTGTGTGGTGGGTTGCAGACAAGATTTTTATAAATCTGCATAGTTCTGCTTAGGTTTCGAACCCAAGCCAGAATTGACGTTTTATTCAGAAAGCGAGCGCTGTACCAACTGAGCTACCACCACATACCACGATAACCTATATGATACACAAATAAATGGACTTCCAGCAAATACAGATACCAAAGTAGCTAATGTAGGTTCCGAGGATATCCCATAAATAAATGACGAAGAAATTATCTCTGTTCCAAAATCATTAAAACATGATAAAGCACCTGGGGAAGATAACATTCTGGCCGAAATTATCAAAGAAACACAGGCAGTAGTACCTAATACCGAAATTGAAACACCTATTTAACTGCTGTTCGGAACAACAAGCTATACCTGAAAATTGGAATAACGCAATTTAATCATCTTATTCAAAAAGGGCGAAAGAAAATTACTGAAAAACTACAGACCAATAAGTCTGCTATCTCAGGTATACAAGTTACACGAATAATATCAAATCGAATAGAGAATTAGCTCGAATGTTATCAACTTGTAGAACAAGCAGCGTACCGAAAAGGTTATAGTATATGTGATCACCTATTAACGGTAAAAATGTTAATCAAGAAATCAACAGAATACAACCTTCCACTACACTTGGCGTTTGTTGATTATGAGAAAGCCTTTGACTTCATAGAGCATTGGGCAATCATGGGAGAACTGGACAAAGCGTGTATAGACCACCAATACAAAAGTCTATTGAAAAATATATATCAACGAGCAACATCGACAACGAGACTACATGAAGACTCAGAAAATATATATGAAAAGAGGAATACGAGAGGACGACACCATATTGCCCAAACTATTCATCTTAGCTTTGGAAGGAATTTAAAGAAATTAGCATGGGCAAATGTAGGAGTCAACATCAATGGCAGAAGACTCGCCCACTTGAGATTCGCCGACGAGATAGTACTAATCGCTGAAACGGAAGAAGATCTGAGAAAAATGTTAATAGAATTAGAAAAAGAATCAAGCAGCATCGGTTTAAAAATGAACAAAAAACAAAAATAATGACTCCTCAAAACCTACACATTACAATAAATAGCAAAGATATAGAAAATGTCAAAAACTATGCATACCTAGGACAACACATTGAAATATGAAAACGAAACAAGGACACTGACATCGAAAGAAGAAGGCGATTAGGCTGGGTGGCGTTCCGAAAACTCTCCCACATTGTGAAAAATAAAAAGATTCTACTACACCTTAGGGCAAGAATATTCGACGAGTGCGTACTACCAGCACGCTATGGTAGTGCTATGGAGTACAAACGTGGACTCTCACAAGACATTCAGTGGAAAAATTGCAAAAAACACTAAGAGCAATGGAAGGAGCGATGGTGGGCATTTCACTAAGGGACCGCAAACGAAATGAATGGGTCAGAGAAAAAACAAAAGTTATCGACATTATAGAGAGAATCACACAGATGAAATGGGACTATGCTGGCCATGTCGCAAGATTGAAGGACCACCGATGGAACAATAAAATCATAATCTGAAGACCATGGACCATGGGAAGAAGCAGAGGTAGACCAATTATGCGCTGGTACGATGACATCAAGAAAGTGGCAGGATTGAAATGGTATAACGCCTAGTCGAATATACGGCGACAAAGTCTGTTATACTAAATAGACGCAATACAACCGAAACTACCATTTACGATGCATGGTCCAGGTATTAAGGACAAGGGTCGACCAGCTACAGTCGAAGAAGGGGGGGTTTGATAAGCCTAGGCGCCACCTGTTTAAAATATCCTTCGTCCTTGAAAATAACACGAGGTAAACAGGAACCTTCCTGGAGTTCTGACCTACCTTGCTTCGGTAATTGCTCAATTTGTCACCAAAGTAAATTATTTTAACCCAAGGCACAATAAAACACAACAATAAATTACAAAATTTCAATTTATATAAAGAATCGCGCTAATAAACCTTTTCGACACATCGCCACATGAAATTAAAGTAGGTATTCAATAGAGATATATAAAGATGTAACAGGAATTAACCAATCATGGCTAACAGTACCTTCCGTTAAACAAATTAATAAAACAAAATTCTTGAATATATAGGGAACGCAATAATGCGAAATTATTACTAGACTACGAATCATTTATCCCGCTTCCAACCATAATGATATTCGCGATCAACCCCGCTAAGTATTATTAAGTTTCTCGAGGCCTCGCGGACCAAATACTCAGATGCAAAAATACCAATATAATGGTATTAGTATCGGCGCACTTTTAATCAAGATTTAAAACTTCCGCACTATTCCCCCGTGCTATTTGAATTTTAATCAATAAAACTAAATTAATTATATTGTTGACCATTTAACAATTATTAACAGAATTTTGATAAAATATCACCAATATTAACAAAATGCAAAATCAATTGAATTTAAACTTCCACTAATTAAAGTGTACTTAGGCTTGTTATTAATTTATGTATATAATTACAAGATTTACTACGATTCCTTACAATTAAACTATAATTTTCCGGAACCCCTCGTATCCTCGAAATTATTTGTAAAAATTGAATATGAAAGGAACTGACACACCTGCCATCTAGCAATCTCGATCCACACCTGTTGTATGCGTTCGCTGCACGGCAGATAAGTCCACTCGTCTCGAACCCGCAGGATCTCTTTGATTTTTCACAACTGACTGGTAACTTCTGTCAATTCTAACTCCAGCCAATTCGACTAAATAATTTCAATAGTCTTAGAAGTGAAACAAGAGAAATTGGATTTTCTATGCTTACCAAAAGATGTCAACTGGCGAAAGAACTCTCTCAAAAGATTTGCACACAGATTGGGATCAACTCCTCGGGAACTCGCATCACACTATCGATGCTTAAGAACTTCCCAAATATGTCTTGAAAATTAAAATCGGAAAACCACCCAATTCTTAAAACGACTTCCAAATTAACTCAAAACACGTGCACCTTCTTTGAGAACTCGTACAGTTATATGTCAAACGGAAAACCCAAAATTCACCATTTCCTGAACCGGAAATACACGAGTAGATGACACGAAACTTCCACAAGGCCAATTCTGAATTAGTCAAAAGCTTAAATATGCAATCCAAAATGCTGTATTGAAAATTTAAATACCAATCGACCAGGCGCAGGAAATCCCACGTTACAATGGATAACAGCTGCACAAGAAACAACTGTTAAATAAAGAGGGAGGCCGATGGTTAATACTGAGCGCGACAGAACCTATAAGAGGAAGAAAGACAGAGCGTGTCAGTCTTGTAAAATTTGTTAGCATTGGAATATAAGCATGTATGTAGTAGAATTTCCTCTTGGAATACATAAAAATTTTCCATATTATTTAAAAATGACAAGACAGTTTATTAGCAAAAAAAATGAATATTTTTTATATTAAACGCTATATTTCCTAGGTACGGAGGCCTGCAGCTTGTACATTAAAGAAATAATTGCATTAAAACTTTTAATTCGAAATCATTGAAATACAATTTAAAATTATATGGCCAAAGTCAAAATGTGATTATTTTCTGCGATATATATTGCGCAATCGGGTTGCGTTGTAGGTAATGCGTTTAGCATTTCAACAATGCGACTGTGCAGCGCACAACCCAATCCTCTTCCTAAACTTGAAATCTGCTTAGGTCTGATTCACTCCGTTAGGCTTAATACAAATAGATTGATTTTTCCATATCTTCTACGATTTCTATAATAGTTGAGTTTTAACGGTATTTTACTCAGAAACGTTCAATTCGGTTACCATAAATTTAAATTATTTATGCCCCTTAATTAAAAGTCAATGCATTGACTATATTACCTCTAGAAATTATATTCAATAGGCCAAATACGAATTTTAGCAAGCCAAAACTTCAGTTACTAACCAACGGCAGGCAAGTTATTGGTAAACTATAATTAAGCCGTTTTTTTCAACTATAGTCGAATATTAGGAACCAAGTAGGTGAAGCTGACCATAAAATACCAGTTTGTCTTCCTTTACATCTGTAGGCAGTGTACCGTACTGTTTCCAAATTCAAATTACTAATACCGAAAAAGTGTTCCATGTTATTTATGATAATTTTTTATTTCCTGCAGAGTTCAATCTAGAGAGCCTGTGAATTAAACGTTCTATATAAACCCAAATTGAGTCCTCACATTGCACTATTTAGAAGGTTCGTATTGTTGCAAAAATTTCAGTTTTAATGATTCTTTTAGCTTTGATCGTAAATTAAATTAAATTCAATTATTCACTAAAAAAATGTATTAGCTTCTCCAACAAAATAGCTTTGCTAACTACTATTTGTAATAGTTGCAATACTTTTTGTAATAAAGACATACACTTTTGTTGATATTACAATCCCAAACCAATAGGTGCAAACTCGTATTAGTTACATAGATAAATAATATTTGCATAGTTATTTCAGCTAGTACAGCAAATACATTCCTTTGACAAGGTATCTCTTACGAGATAGCATTCAATATTAAGCGACAATGGTGTGAAAAAGTTCTGCATCACCCAATAAAATAATTACTTCTTGAATTTTAGCTACATTTTTGGTATAGTTTCCAAAAATATCTTTTAAATATTTGATTTTAATGATTATGTCAACAACTTATCTCTTAATTAGGTACTTAGAACTCCACAGAAAGCAATTAATGTAAGTTCTTTTCTAAAATCGATAATCAGTTATTTGCGAATTTTCTAATCATTAAAATGCATTTAACATGAAACTTAAAAGCATAATTAGGAAAAATAATTAGTAGGTATATTATATTATAGTATATTATTATATCGGTTGCATAGCGGAGCGCTGCGGACGCCGGTCAAACGGTATTCGCAGTCCAGCACAATCCGCGCGGTCAGTACTTGGATGGGTTGACCAATATAGTGGCATATGCAACCGGTCGTGCTTCGGAGGGTACGTAAAACCGTCGGTAGCGGTTCTCTTACAAACACCTTTGACAATCGTTAACCTTGTAGTGGAACTTCTCTTCTCTGATCGACGGGTTAGGCTAGCCTCCTGCCCGGCATACGTGCAAAGAGGGCTCATAGAACCTACTGCATTGTCGGTAATTAACAGGCCATTCGCCTATACAAAGAAGAAGAAGAAGAATTAGTATATTATGAGTATATACGTACCTGCAAGTAGTATGGATTTTTCAGTTCCATTTTGCATGTCCTTAACAGTGGCAAAATGCCACCCGAAAAGAAACCGTTGAATTTATCGGATGAAAAACGATAAGAAATAATTTTTCATCATAAACAAGGCGCTTCCAGTCGTGAAATAGCTATGAAAGTGCAGTGTAATCAATCCACAGTTATTAGAGTGTTCAAAATATACTCCGAGACGGGAAAAGTTGAAGAAAAACGCCGCAGTAGTCGTCCAGAACAAAAAAATCAGTGACAGATGACAGTGTATTTCGGAGGACGAACTTGGCTGACAGAAGTCATAATTCGACAGATTTAACCAACATATGGTAGCTAGCGACTGGTGTAAGTGTATGCACTTAATACGGAGACTTCCTTAATCTGGACTTAGGGGTTGCAAAGTTCGGAATGAACCCCTCCTACCAGAAAATCATAGGCTCCACCGTTTGAGATGGGCAATGGATCATCGCCATTGGGCCCCAGAACAATAGCAGAAGGTATCATTTAGTGCTGAATCTACCGTTAACACTAACAATCATGCTGGAAAACACATACGTTAGAAGATCTCCGGGAGAAAAATTATCTCGACAATGTGTTCTCCCAACAATTAAACATTCAACCTGTTATGATATGGGGCTACAGGTCTGCTGAAGGTGTTGGTAGACTGCATTTTGTATCTGGCGCTATGAATGTAATCAAGTACATTGATATCCTACAGGAGAAGATGCTGCCTAGTGGAAAAGGGTTATTTCCTGACAAAACCTTTATCTTTCAAGATGATAATGCTCCTTGCCACAAAGCAAAGGCTGTTCAATATAAATTCGTAATTAATGAAAATAGAACAATTGGTTTAATGTATTCTGAAATAGAAACATTACCTTTCAATTAGCAGTATCATGCATTTGAAATTAAAGCAATGGCAATAATAAACACAATTGCTGTAAACAATTTAGGTAATCATATACTAGTATTAAAATGTCGGACTGAATGACGGAATCTGGCAAGTGTGTTTACGTAGTGCTAGTTAAATCTCTTTTAGAGAGTGACCAAGAAACGACTCAAGCGCAGGTAGCTTTATTAAAAATATTGTTTGCTCTAAATTGAGCCATACTTTGGTACATTGGTAAAGTAAAATTTAAATGTGTATGGACTATTACATATACATGATTTGTTTAGAAACCCACCACCGAGTGTATTCCTTTTTGGTGGCTTATTTTCTCTGCTTTAGTAAGGTTAAAAATTAAATGAATGCATCGCTTTATATTCTTAAACATTTACATGTGAATATGTATCATTATTTTCTGTATCTTCTCCCTGTTAATATGTATATTGCTGTGAGCGAACTCTATTTATTTTTTATTTCTTAATTTGTTTATTTAATTATTTAAGTTTGAGCATGAGATAAAATAAATTTCAATCGGAGCAAATATAAAATAATAACGTGTTTCACCTATACATTGGGCGCCTATTAACATCAAAAATGTAACCAAGATAACTCACTCTATCTGAGAATCCAATAATAAATAAATCAATCTATAGATTGTTTAACCAACGCATAAACCAAATAGGTTTGGCACCAACCTGTATAAGATGATCCCAGGGTCACTGTTATAATTGGAGCAAACTGTGTAGACTCGAACACTAGGTATACATACAAATGGCACAAGAAATGCAAGAAAATTTGAACATTCAGGAATTATATCGCAAAATTCAAAACAGAATTATCAGTGATTTCTTTTCCAGAAAACAAAGTGACTTATAACTTTATTAATTAATAATAAACAACTTTAAACAAATTAGTATCCTTCTTTAAGATTTTATAACATTTGCTTGTTCAATTAAAAATCCACCTTGTTTACTCTTGCATGGAGGAATGTAGATTTGGCTTTGAAGGATTCTCCGCAATCTCGAATTTCAAAACTTCTCACGGTGGCGTGAACCTCGGTCTTGTGGCACGTGGACAAGCTTACAAAAGATGACGGCAGCAACTCATGTTCCATAAATGTGCCCGAAGAAATGGAAGCAATAGAACGTTCTTTATTTAATTGAAATTTTACATTAACAAGTAAGTAGATCCTTTTTCCATTCTTCTTCTCCTTCTTCCGCATGTGTTAGATTTCAATAGTCCGTTACGTCACTCCGCAATCTTATTATATCTGGTCTAACCACTTTTTCCCACGTTTCTAGGTCTCTACTGGTACATTTGTTTCGGGATGCGGGGTTGTCATCGATTATTTGCGGGTGTTATAACCATTCATTTCTATATTGTTTTATTCTTTCGTTTAGGCTGAAGATGTTTAGTTCTTTAAGGATTTCGGTGTTTCTTTTTCTATCTTCTCTTCGATATCCTGCGACTGCCGTAAGAAATTTGGTTTGTGAACTTTGTATTCGTTTTTCATTAGTTTTTGTCATCGTCCTTGTTTCGCTGCAATAAGTAATTGTTGGTACTGATACGGTCTTGTTGAATTTTATAGAAGTGATTTGGTAGACTTTATTCCTAAGTGTCCGTCTGATTGTTCCATTGATGTAATTGAACTTCTCTATTTTGCTTTGGACATCTCTTTCTTCGTTCAAGGATATTAGATATTAGAGAAATTAAGGGAGTTAATTTGTTGTATGGTTTGGTTCTGGAGAATCGTTTTAGATCGGATTTGGTCGAATCTTTTAAAAGCCATCGTCTTTGTTTTATTTATTGATATGCTTGTGTTATATTCTTCCATTGCCCATTGCCATAATTTCTCTTAATTAAATGATCCATAAAATTGTTCATAGAACTTGTATTGTTAGTAATAATATTATAACCTCCAAATTCGACTTTATCATAAACTTGTGTGATAGAGTTTTTCCTTAATACCAATGTAACGAAGCACTTTTATTTAAATTATGTTATTAATATTGATACTTATTTTTAATTAAATCTTGTAGATGTGAAGATATAATAGGATGACATTGCCATTTATGTTTTGTTGTCATTCCAATTATTGACCAATACATAAATAAAAGACGAGCGAAAAAACAATCGACAATCGAAGGACACTTACTCCATTCTGCGAAAAAAAATTTATTTTGGTAAAATCTACCCAAAATCTCGGGAGTAAGTTAATTAGAACACCTCGAATAAGTACTCAAATATTAACAATATGTTTTATTAGAAAAAACACATGAATAATTACACAAATTTACATATTTGGGGAGCTGCAGAGAAAGCATGCTTAGAGCTTGGTGGTAAATAACCAACTATCAACTTTTTTTTAAAACTCAACTTTCTTTTGTCCGTTGTCAAGGCAACGGCGTAGGAATATGAAAAAATAAATGCAAACCATACAAAATCAGCCAATCAGGATTAAGCATAAATTGACCAAAATTTAATAAATATTTATAAATTACAATAACTATCTTATAAATAAATTTTCATTAAATGAAACACCACTTTGCTACACATCAAAAACTTCACAGAAATTTTTACATTAATGTTTTTACTAAATTCATAACAATGAAACCTAATTATTGTCAAAATCAACTCATAGTGTCTTGACATACACTATCACATTACAGAAAGCATATTTTTGCCAAAAGAAAAGCTAAAGTTCAACAAAATTACAAAATAAAATGTAACTGTCAATTTGCTTACAATTTTACTCACATTTTGATAATAGCAGCTCAAGAATGCACAAATAAGATTGAAAACTTTCCTCTACACCTTTGTCAACATGACTATGATCAACTTAAAACAATCTGAGAACCTAGAATCCAATTTTACACCGCATTACGATGCCACACCAATATAGATCCAAATATGGTTAAACAATCCATTTGTGCACAGTGTAGCAAAATAGTTTCATTAGATTAAAAAATAAGTTATCTCCATTAGGGCCATATGTAACAGCAATATAATATTAGAACATTGTAGGCTGTTGCACTTAATACAAAATATATGTGAATATTAGCTCCTTATTTCTAAGGAAAACCCACTGTATGTTTGAAATAAATATATTAGCTTATGAAGCAAACGTATTTACGTAGTGTAACAATACGTTTTATTTGATCAACCTATAAAATTGCTGCTGAAGTAACAAATTAGTTGTGCCAACTAATATTTTTCTAATCAGAGGTAATATAGAAACCACAAACATTATTAGTTCTGACAGCAAATATATTAACTGGGGCTATTTTTACTAATATGTTTTGCTGTGGTAACTAATTTTTCGTTATATCGACAAATATTTTTTCTTTTTCAGTGTTGCTCCAAGATGGAACATTAAAAATTTAGTTGTTCTCAGTAAAATTATTGGTTGTGTAGTATTTCCAGTTTAAAATAATAACTACGACAAAACTAACCAGTTTAATTGAAACTTTTGTCATAATTCTTAGTGCAGGTGCGTTTAATCACAAGGTAACGTGCGAACACCAAACAAAGCTTGATAAATGTCTGTTAATATATAGCGTAGGTACAACCAAACCACAATTCATTCACAAACTAGCAAGACGTCGCTTAGCTTACCACAAACGAATTCTGGTAGCTCGTGGCTGATAATTACTGTTCAAATTCATTTACTCTGAGGTAAACCCCATACTGTCTGCAACAGTTATATTCTTTAAAATTTAAGAGCAATCTGTGGAATGTTAATGTGATTGTTTGGTGCAGGTCAAAGGCTTGGGATTCTCTAAGAACCCAGCTTTCACGAGTACGAATTGGGACCACTCGAAAACCGTAATCTGTGGGGCATCGGTTGAATATAAACTTGAATCTTAAATTAGTGTCAAGGTTGTAGTAATAAGAACATTGAAGTGTTGTGCATGTATTTGTGTTAATTACCATTGTATTTAGTGTAATACTTACACTTGTATGCAAATACTGTTACGAACAATAATAATAGTGGGAATGATATAGCTAGGAATAACAAAATATCTATCCTTACGCTTTTTTTTTAATTACATCAACTTCTAGTCATTCAGCACAAAAAGGTTTTATTAGAACTATAAAACACAGTTTCCTCGAATTGTTGTAATAAATTTAATTATTATATCTATGTAAGTACCGCTTATGCCTTGCAACTATGAAATGCATTAAAAGTTTTATATCTTAAAAGATATTGCTTTTTACAGACGAGAGCTTTTATATTTCCCACTTCTGAGCTGTAAAAATAATTACGGTTGTAGAAAATATTATCTCAGGACCATGTTATTGGAAATGAGTTTCGCAATAAAATTAACCGTGTGAAAGGTATCAAGTAACAGTAGAAAGAGGCCGACGTTAAATAAATATTAATTAAAAAATACTTCGGGCAGTAATACGCATAAACACCGAAAATTGCTAATTAAGGGTGCGCTGCCACATTCCATTACTGCAGAAAGTTATTTTAGACATGTTAGATATTTTAGCACCGTTTTCGTCCGCCAGAAATTACTTTTGTTTGGCAGCGAAATTCATTACCATACGGATATGTGAAATTTTCACATAAGAGGTGTCTGTTAACAAAAATCTGTAAATAATACACTAATCTCTATTTTAAACTCCAACTTTCTTCACTCTACGGACCAAAAATTTGTTTTGTTGACCGTTGGATGATGTTATTTAATTTGAATAACATTCGGCTCAGAAAAGACCAAACCGAGAATACTGGAGAACGCTGTACATAAGCTAAAGTCATTGATTTAAAAATATCATATTTGTATAATTAAGGTTTATTTAACTTTTACAGTTGTGTTCTATTTTGTGATTGGTTGTAGAAAATTAAAACTAAAAGCTTTTCATGTTATGTATTTCCTTCACGACAAACACATAATTAATGCATGTTAGTAGTTGTTAATAGTACAGTAGCCTGTTGATCACCGAATGCAAACTATCTTCGCTCAGGCTCTCTGCAAATTTGGAACTAATAAATCTGCTCATAAATGCTATTAATTTATTGTTTTTTCGTGACTTTGAAAGCATTTCCAAGGGCCATTTAGATTAGTAACGTTAAAGAAGAAAAGTGTCTTCGAAAATTGATTTGGAATTCTGCGTGCTTGGCGACAATACGGTGGATGTCTTCTGTTTTCGACCGTGTTATGTTCCTGGTTACGATTGACATAACTAAATGTCAACTGAACGTGAAATGTCAAATCTGAATTATTGAATAAAAAGTTTCATTCATTTAATTTATTTAAAATGAACGAATAATTTATGAACAATTAAAGTGTTTTCAAATGATGAAACCTTTATGTAAAACTAAAAATAATTTCGATTTCCTACGAATCTAATAAAATTCACAGTGATTGGTGTTTTCGATGCAAGGTTATGTTTATGAAGTCCAACGATTTCGCGATCAAACAATATTAAGGAACAATTCTAAAACAGATGAAGTCTAAATAAATTATCCAAAGTTTTCTACTTACCTGGCAGTAAGTGCGGTGAATTTGGATTTTTAAAGGACCACCGTCGAACTATTTACCAACAGGCGTATTTCAAACAAATGCAGTCGTTCAGCAATACCCACTTAAAAAGAACCCAAGTACAATAGAAGGTGGCCGAATTCTAATCTAATCTTGTTAAACGATTTCAATTGTTCTTAATAATTTTTTTCTTGGTCCGTATGTAAATAAGGAAACACAGATAGTTTGGTAAATGTTTTTCTATGTATGTCATTGATTTATTTAGTAATTCATACTTCAACCTTCAGTAATCTTTCACTGTAGTTTTGAAATTGAAGATAAATCGGCGCTATATTTTATTTTCTAGCATACTAAAATCCTTAAATGAAGAGTAAATTATTTGCTTGTGGAAATCGCCCAGATTGATGTCTGTTAAGAAACCCATTAAAAATGTGCATTCATCACTAAATCAGATATTGTGAAGATAGGATGGGTTTCTGGCAATGGTTTGGGTCATGATCCCACAAAATTTAATACGTCTATCCGGATCATCTTCAATCAACTGGTGTAAAATCTTCATTTTTTATGGATGGAACTTATGCGGTTTTAAAAATTTTTTGTTTGTCTTCTGAAATTGCGGGTCGTCCAGGGTTTTTCCTGTTTTGCACACTTCCAGTTTAATACATTTTTGCACAGGTTGTCTTAAATACGTCCTCGAAATTGTACGGTCGGGAAAACGTTCATTAAATATTCTTTCGGCTTCGTGAAAGTTTCGATTGGTTTTAGCAAAAATAAAAACTGCTTCAGATATTTCCTGCAAAGTTCGAACATTCGCCATAATTATTGTTAGTATCACCGGTTTTAACAATCAATATTCACACGTGAGCAAACACAATAACTGAATTAAAGTGACAGAACAGAAAGACTAATTGTTTCAATTCTTTTACTTCTATTGTTTCGCCTCCTACATTTTTTTAGCGTTTTGCTTAATATCAGGAACAGATAATCTGGAAGTCCGCTATTTGTTTTTGAACCTATAAAATTGTTCCAAAATATAGAATTATACCCTACTCAAAGAGACCCGTCAAATGAGGTGTCACTCGACCCTCATTGGCACCTAGCCGCCATTCTGAAAGTTATAAAATTTAAATATGTACAAAAAAGTAGTATTTAGCGTCCCATTAAAGCACACAAAAGTTGTGAGGAAATATGAAGTCGTTTAGAACTTAGTAGGGGGTGAAGACATTTTACGACTGCATTGTATATATACCAGCTTTCATTGTTTCATGGGTTGCTGGTGTGCATTCGTCATAACTTCCTGTCTTTGGCGGGTAATATTTTTAAACCCAGACAAGCTACGAAACGAGTTAACTAAGTTTCAAAAATAGTATTTAACGATACTTGGTCGTATGTTTGTAGTTATTCATCAATTTTTCTGAAGCATATGTACGGTAGCACCTATGATACATTAACAGAAAGGTAATTTTATAATTTAAATATATGTATTATACTGAAAATATGTATTGGGTATTTATTAGCAGCGGTAATTCGGTGAATTTTTAGTAATCGAAAATACTGCCAATCTAAACGGAACACTTAGCAAAGTATTTCTATAATTAATAAGAATGACTAGCAATTTTTGTCTGGGTCATTCAACTTCCAAGTAGATTACCATTCTATAGAAGCATAATGAGATCTTGATACCGACTATATAATAATCATATGAACCCGATTTCTATCATAATATTTTTTAGATTCATTCATAGACACTTTACTTTGCCATTATGTTCATAAACTTCTTATTGCGATCATTAAGGAAACAGACTCCTTTCTTTAGCAGTAACGAAGGAACACTACTTCCAACTTCATAAGTAGTATGAAGCTACCTTTCTAATGGCGTTTTATTGCATATAAACCACGTTTCCCCTTAATGTTCATAAAGATGTGTTCAAAACACTCTGAGCTGGGTCTACTCTTTGGAATAAAATAGTTATTATCATATGAAAATTAGTAATTTATCTGATCATAGAATACTTCTTGAAAAGGGAAAACTACTAACATAAATCGTGTAGAATGTCCAGCCGGGTTTACGGGTAATATATTTTCTATGGGCATTATTTGCACCCCCGTTTTATTTTACATTATAGTTTATTATGATTACTAATGAAAGATGACGATCAACGACAATGGAGACATTTTGATAATTACGTGCATACAGTACAATTTAAAAATATGGAACACCTTGTTCAAGCATAAACCGTACACAAATATATTTGGGAAAGACCAACTACAGGTTATAAATATTTTTAGATTTCATATTTTCTAAGAAACAACAAGACGTCACCATAACCGATGGGACAGTAAAAAGGGCCAACTGTATTTGGTATTTGGTGTTAGCGAAGATTGTAATACCTCCCAATCTGATAAATACAGAAACTCAACACTCAAAGGAGTTCGAAACCAAACCACCCCTAAAATATAAACTTCAATTATTAAGAGAAAATAGCATGCAACAGTTATATAAAAACAGACTAAAACAACAATTAGATAACAGCAACAGCTCTAATGATATAGAAGGTGCGCATGCCAATTTAACTCATGCTATCCACCAAGCGGCTAAAGAAACATTAGGAGAAATCGATCTGAAACAAGGAAAAAGAACACCTTTTTGGTGGAATGAAGAACTTGAGAACTATATTGAAGAGAAGAACAAAGCTTACCAAAATTGGCTTAATTTAAGACAATGGAAACACTGCAACAATATAAATGATTAAATAGAGAAGTTAAGAGGAAAATAGCTAGCTCTAAAAACGCCGGAAGAGAACGCAAATGCTATGAAACAAATAGCATGATAGGCGGATCTCAATCCACTGAAGTATGGCGATGCATTCAATCCATGAAGAAAGATAACAACAGTAACGCAACTTTCATTCTTACATTGAATTGCATTAACCACTTTAAACAATTATTAATAGAGGACAGACTGCAGTACCATGCTGAAGACAATTCTACACAGAATATAAACAGAAATATCAAAGTCAGCGAAGAAGAAGTGGAATCAGCCGTAAAATTAATGAAAAATGGAAGAGCACCTGACCCAGAAGCTATACCAGCTGAAATGCTCAAATGCGGAGGACAGACCTTAATTACAAGATTGACAGCTCAATTTAATAAGTGTCTGCAAGAAAATAAAGTACCTGTCCAGTGGAAAGAATCGCATATTATATCTATCCACAAAAAAGGCTCAAGGAAAGACCCTAATAATTATAGAGGCCTGAGTATAAACAGCACATTCAGCAGACTATTCGCTAAACTTCTAAATAGCAAACTACAAACTGATTTGTAAATAAGATCAATGACGAACAAGGTGGCTTCACTAGGGGAAGATCATCAACATCTTCGTCCTACAACAACTGACTGAGAAGAGAACAGCAGTAGAAGAAGAAACACACTTAGCTTTTATTGATCTTAAGAAGGCTTACGATGCAGTTCCTCAAAATATTCTATGGGAAGCACCAAACCTAATGAATATAGACCATGAACTCTTAAATAGTACAAAAGAAATTTACTGAGACAACAAAGCGTAAAAAATGGCAATGAACTTACGGAACCTTTCACTCCAACAGAAACTCTGAGACAAGAATGCAGCCTATCTCCGCTGTTATTCAATTCATATGTGGAAGTAGTCCTAGAAGCACGGAAAAAGAAAGTGCGTGGTATGGGAGTACCTATTAATGATAACCACCTATTCACACTACAATTTGCGGACGATCACGTCGTAATAGCGCAAGACTCCTACGACTTAGAATATATGGTTAAAAATGAAATGAAGAGTATGAAGAATGGGGCCTAACTATAAATGTAGACAAAACAGAGTATCTGGCAGTGAATACAGAGGCTCAATTTCAAATACACATTAGTGATAACTAAGAACTAAAACAAGTAGAATAATTCAAATACCTAGGGACAACAATGACCAAGAACGGCATAGACCAAGAAGAAATAAAATCCAGTATTGAAAATAGCCGGAAGATAATAGAAAGTTTAAACTCAATATAGTGGGGCCGACATTTATCAAACAACGTAAAGAAACATATTGAAAAATCAATGGTAGAGTCGGTTCTATGCTACGGTTGCAAGACATGGATCATTAAAAACGAGTACCAGTGCAAGTTACAAACAGTGGATATGGACTACCTAAGAAGAAGTCTTAGAGTCTTAGCGATTAGAACATGTTGCAAACGAGGAAATCCGAATCAAAATGGAAGCCCAAGGCAGAATTACAGGCAGGGTAGATAGGAGAGGACTAAAATGGTTCGGACATCTGTTAAGGATGGATGAACAGAGATGGCCGAAAAGAATTTTTAATTGGACAACCCCAGGGTAACGCAAAAGAGGCAGACCACGAAGATCCTGGAACAATAGAATTACAGAAGCAACTACAATTATGAACTAGAAGACGAGGATGCCCAAGACCGAATACTATGTGTTGTATCTACAGTTATACAGAATGTAACTGAAAGATTTGACCAACGTTTAGGAGAATGTTCTACTCTTCAAATTAATGATAAAAATCCTGCTACACATTGTCTGAAGGAAATACTTTTTAAGTAGGTATTTTTTAACAGCAGCATGTCCTGATTATTTGATAGAATAATAAGTGACATTAGTTTAAGGACAGTTGCAATCCTGATTGTAAATCTTTCATTATGCTTAATTACAGTAATACACAATTGAGAGATTTTACTTATGGACGAGTGAACGAAAATCCGAATTAAACTGCAGACCTTACCAGGAAAGTTAGCTGAAGAACGTACTTTCGTGGTTATCCATCATCGTCCTGGAGAAACGGGAACCTTCCTGAAATTACTGCAAATTATGGTGCTAACCGAACAGTCCATAGTTGTTGTAGAAGAAGTTCTTGACATAGCTGAGGCTGAACGTAATATTAGTACAAGACGGATTGCTATTAACGTCGGCGTCATATCCACCTGTTTAGAAATTTTACAATTTTCAATGGTTTTTAGAAAAATGCAATGAGCACCCTTTTTACCGAAAAAGCAAATGTTTCAGGAAATTTTGTAATGAATACTTACAATAATCATGAATCTGCATCAAGCCGCTAATCCACACGCAGTAATACCTTCCAGGCATCTACTCACTTTTTGCTCTAATATGTGGGCCGTCATTACTGATAATTACTTGATTAGATGACTGTTTTTGCCGTCATCACTTAGTGGTATAAGATATACTCAATATACAGAACAAGAGTTAACACTATTTCTCGAGGAAATCATATTACAAACGTGCCATATATAATGGTTTGTGCATGATGGGACTCCTGCACATTTTGTTCTTACTCCACCAATTATGCTAATCATTGGATTGGTATAGCAGGACCTACTGCATGGTTTCAACGCTCCTCCGATTGCGATCACTGTGACTATGTTTTAAAGAAACACTTAATAAATATTGTTTATTAAATTGCATTTGAGGTATATAACACCTTCTAATTTGTTTTAATTATTATTAATTAATAATTAAGATGCTAAGTTTTAGTATCCGCTATTATTTGAATTTCAAGGATCCTAGCTTTTTAAACAACCATTTCCGAGCCATATTATTGATTTAAAGAGTAAGTTTCTCCACTAAAATTTGTCCAAGGGTGTTTCGCTTCGATACCATTTTTATACGCATAATACTTTGCTTCTGTAATACAATTTATGAGTATCCACGACAAGTAAAATTTACCATATTATCGTAAATATTGTGACATTATCTTGCATGAAGAGAGACTTACTGAAACATAGTCAGAATCATACATTGAAGGTGTATCTCGCTTCTGCTCCATTTTTACACGCATAATACTTTGCTTCTGTAATAAAATTTATGAGTATTCAAGACCAGTAACATTTATCGTTTTATCATAAAGATTATGACTTTATCCTGCGTGAACAAATAATTCCTGAATCATAGGCAGAATCATACATTAAAAGTGTGTCTTGCTTCGGTCCCATTTTTATACGCATAAGACTTTGCTTCTCTAATGCAATTCATGAGTTGTTATGTTCTCTTAAAATTTGCCGCTCTATATGAATTAATTTCTTAATTTGATTGCCTGTTCGTAAGAATTGAAAACGTTATTTTAATTGCAGTTTTATTTTGAACACAGTTTTGGTTATATTGCGTCTTTCTAAGATTGTGTTGTGTTGACAACAGTTTTGTTAGTATTTCCTTTTCAGAAATTAATTTATGACCAAACCAGTCTCAAGGTTTTTTCTTTGTAAGTAATTTTCGCCGATCAGACAGGATTTCCAGGAATTTCTTTGTTAAACAGTGCTAGCATTTAGGATATGTTTTTAGGCTTCTCTCGAAAGTCACACGTGTTAATTTTTGTTCCAGAACTGTGTCGAAATATGGTGTAACCTTTTGGGGGAATGAAGGGTCGTGTTGCGTTTTTTAGGCAGTCAATTTTCGATCTCTGATGTCTCCAGGTCTTCCCAAATTACATCTTCAGGACCGTAAATATCGAGTGCTGCATGTGTCGGCTTGGGTTTTCGACGGGTATACCTGGTGTAATTTTCGTTTGGTTGTTTTACCATGGGGTGAAAACAGCACATCGACGATTGTCGGATCTTACAGAAGCACGCTAGGATTTTAAACCCAAATAAGAGGCAAATCATTACGAATTAGCCGATCGCATTTGGCGAATTATAGTGTCAAGCCCATTCTCTGTACCTACACATTGCGACGCTGTTGTGAAGGACGCCCATTTCATCCAGCTATCAGGGGCTTACCAACCAAGTTTTCGTCTGCCAAAAAGTTTCTGAAGTCGTCTACCCCTTTTCCCGGAACTGAAAGTACCCCAGACTGTACCTGCATCGGGGAAAGAAGGAAGGAACAACCCCAGCATTGTGCCAACCGCTCCTAGACTCGTGCAATGTAAAAATCTAGTTTTTGTGCAGTGAGAAAGAAACCCTTTTTTTCGCGTTAACTTGTAAACTTCAAATTTTGCTTTCATGTAACTAGAAAAACGAACTTCAGTCGCCGTATGTGGTGTTTGCTGTTAATTATAAAGCTACCAAATTATATCCCGTTTTATTCCTGTGAACTTCAGCGTCCCTGGTGCACGTAGCTGTATGAAAAACGTAAATATCGTTGCATCAGCGGTGGCGAGTTTTTAAGGTCATTTTAAAAGTAAAAATATGTAATCCAGAATCAGAGAGTAATCATTTGTTGTCATTTTTTTCCTTGTACTGTCATTTTTAACAGTCTAATTATATGTGTGTTAAAAATGTACTGCCTCTTACTATTGTGCCTTTTGTACTTGTTTGTGTATGAATTTTGCAAGCTTTATATACAGGGTGTCCTTTAAATGCCTTAAAAGCTTCAGGTAGAATTTTTCCTTTATGAATGCTTGATACAAATCTTCAAAAAAAAGTAGGTATTTGGAGCTTAGCTTTCTTGTACGAGAGTGTTAAAGTTCATATCTTTAAAACAGAATTTCATGGAAACAATAACGAGAACTTTAATGTTACACGTATCTGCCGATAAGTGACTGATTGCCACTTGATTATGTAAAGATTAATATTGAGTTGACGCTCTAGTTGCTCTTCTGGAAGTACTGTTAAAAATGATAAATTTCGTAAATACTACATTTGACAACAGTGCAAGGCCATGGTATTGTGATGAAAAGTAGAAAATTTGTTTTTCGACATTTGTCAAAATGCTTCATGTAATGTCGG
>JABXWE010016885.1:0-14729 GCA_014611495.1 Limonius californicus | reverse complement strand
AAATCACGTTATATTATTGCAATGTAGAAGCATCAAAAAACGCATTATTAGCAGTTTATAAGCACAAAAAACATATTATTAGTAGTTTAATGTTATTTCCAACTCAATACACGTCGAGATTCTTCGTTTTCCTTATAAAACTGTACTAATTTCTTGCATTTAGTGGTTTTCTATAGCGGAAATCACGTTATATTATTGCAATGTAGAAGCATCAAAAAACGCATTATTAGCAGTTTATAAGCAGAAAAAACACATTATTAGTAGTTTAATGTTATTTCCAACTCAATACACCTCGAGATTCTTCGTTTTCCATATAAAACTTTACTAATTGCTTGCATTTAGTGGTTTTCTATAGCGGAAATTACGTTATATTATTGCAATTTAGAAGCATCAAATACTACTTCATAAGAAACTAGGTACGTCACTGTTGTAAGGATCCTAACAAACTTTTTTTTATCTGCCTCTTTTGCCGTTGCATGACATCCAATAATGTTGTTTCACTTGTACCCTTCTCAATATTGGCGCTCGCCCAGTTGCTGTTGACGTATGGCGAGAATTACACAAATTAAACTGTCAGTGAGAAAAGTCACAAGAACAGCGCATAACCTGCAAATATGGAAACGTTTTGTGTTACTGAAATTTTTAATTTTAACTAAAATGGTGCGAAAATGCGTTATTTGCAGTGCTCCTCAATCAAGGAATTGTGTGTTTTCATTTCCGTAGACGTAGGAAGAGTGTTTATACTTCAAAAAAGAATAATTCGAATGATGTTCGACCTTTCACCAAGAGAACATTGCCGACCAATTTTTCAGAATAATCGTATACTAACGTTAACATCCATATTTATACAAAAGTGCGTCCTGTATGTAAGAAAGAACCCTAAAAACTTCCCTCTTGTAAATGATAATCACACTTACAGCACCAGATCCTGTAAAAACCTTCAGATAGGTTACTATAATTTAAGCTTGTACAAAAAGTCTCCAAGATACTGCTGTACCTCTCTGTATAATAAACTGCCTAGAAATCTTAAAAATATCATAAATAAAAAGACGTTTGATGGACAGTTCAAAACCTTTTTTACGGAAAATGCCTTCTATACTTTAGAAGAGTATTTAAACCTTAGAAATAAATAAACATTATACTAGATTACTGTATTTTTTTCTTTATTATTTATTTAATAAATATTTGACAGTTATAGAGGTGTCAAATAATTAATTTAGAAAAATGGCAAGAATGGTTTTGTCGCACGATTTAAAAGACTGCGATAATTGCACTGGTTTATATTAGTTACATTTACTACATATTTAAATTTCCCGCCGTACAACACGCGTGAGCGCATGCGTAGATTGCATTAGGGTACAGAGAAAGATGGTAGATATGATTTATTGGTATTAGGAAGAGAAGGAACAAAAATAGTTTGTCTGTGATATCTCTACAACACACTTTACAATCCGTTGTCATATCCATGTAAATGTGTATGATCTAAGATTATTAGTAGTTTAATGTTATTTCCAACTCAATACACGTCGAGATTTTTCGTTTTCCTTATAAAACTGTACTAATTGCTTGAATTTAGTTGTTTTCTATAGCGGAAATCACGTTATATTATTGCAATTTAGAAGCATCAAAAAACGCATTATTAGCAGTTTACAAGCACAAAAAACACATTATTAGTAGTTCAATGTTATTCCAACTCAATACACGTCGAGATTTTTCGTTTTCCATATAAAACTGTACTAATTGCTTGCATTTAGTTGTTTTCTATAGCGGAAATCACCAGTCTATTTTTAGCTCGACGCAGGTAGCTTCGGAAAGTGTGCCCGCCTCTCGCACCGTTCAGGACGGAATTCCACTAAGATTTACCCGATGCATTAAACCGCTTACCACATAAACTGATCCAATCTGATCTAAACTACCTGTTTTCTTGTTTTGTTCTCAAAAACGCAAACTAGACGCGGGTAGGTACTCTACATATTCACCAGATAAACTTAATAAGCCTATTTGTAGCGACTTTTAAACTTTCTTTGCGAAACGCGACCCGATGCCGTCCTCCGTGCCCGGGCGCCCGGCAAAGACCCCGACAAGGCCCACAACCGCAGGTACATTAAATTCGATCGCCTTTTCCATTACTCGACGAATTCTAAATATAGCGTCGGTGGTCGAACGGTTATTGCGGAATCCCTGTTGCTCTTCACTTATACAGGGAATTTTTCTTTTTAGTATACTTTGCCTATGTATACTTTTAAAAGAAACGCGTCAATTTCGCCTATTGTGTATGCAACCAACTATACCGACAACTAAAAATCAGAAACAAACGTCACTATAGTTGTGAATTATTTGAGTATGAAAGTTATGTTGATGGCGTGTTTATATTAAATAAGTATTTCATCCTGTATATAGGACACAGATGATGACTTTTTTGTTAAATGCAAAAATTGACAGGGTAATGTTTCCGTAAGGTCCGTGCACATTATATTTCTTTTGCACAAAACACATACATCGGCGGCAAAGTGGTGTAATGGTCAGCATAGCTGCCTTCCAAGCAGTTGATCCGAGTTCAATTCCCGGCGATCTCAAACTTTTTTTAATTATTATTATTCAACGTAGCATAAAATATTTCATTTCATTTCTTCGGTTAAAACGTGATTACTGTCAGTTTTTATTTTATGGGAATTTATTACGCATCCCTCTGATTTAAATTTTCGAACAATTGTTTGACACTAAATAAAGATTAATTTTATTTTTTAGCATTGAACTAATTTGATTGCTGTGGTCACAGCATGCTTGAGTTGTCTGTATAGTTGGTTGCCTACACAATAGGCGAAATTGACGCGTTTCTTTTAAAAGTATACATAGGCTATGTATACTAAAAAGAAAAATTCCCTGTATGTTGGTTTAGCTGCATCTTGTCTAGTAGTACTTTAGTCAGCAGCTTTTGAGCCGTGTTCAAGAGCGTTATTCCACGGTAGTTTTCTGGATTGCTCTTTTCCTCCTTTCAATATTGGTATAGTTGTGCTCACTTTCCATTCGCTAGGCAGTTTTCCTTCCTTAATTATCATGCTGAACAATCTTGCAAGCTGCTCGTTTAATGCTTGGTCTCGATGCTTTAGCATTTCCTTCCTTATTCCATCCTGCCCTGGGGCTTTCCTATTTTTAAGTGTTTTCTTTGCCTTTTCGAACTCTTCCACTGTTACGCTAACGGACTCGTCTTCATATTCTCTATTTGTAATTGTCTCTGTTGCTTCTTCCATAAATACATTTTTGAAGTATTGTACCCTATTTCCCGCATCGATGGCATTTATTTTTACGATCTCGCATACTTCCGCTTTTCTGTTTCTCGGCATGCGCCATATTTTCTTTTGCGATCCATATAAATCCCTCTCCATGTTCTTTGTGAAACGCTCCCAATATTCTTCTTTTAACTGTCTTATTCTTAGGTTTACTACGTTTCTCTGTTCTACATATAGTTGGCGGTCTTCTGGCTGTCCAGTTATTTTATATGTTATAAAGGTTTCCTTCCTTTTCTTCGTTATCTCCTAACTTTGTTGGTAAACCATGGTGTTTTATTTCTGTGTAATGTCTGTGTTCTGACTTTTCTCTTGCCCAGTGATTCCTCAGCTGCTCTCATGATGTTATTTTTCAGTTTTATCCATGCGTCTTCAACATTGTCTTCATCAATTATTGGAGTATCTCTTATTTTGATATTTAGGCGGTTAGCATACAGTTGTTTGGTGCTTTCATTTTCGAGTGATTCTATATTGAATTTTTCTGTGTATTCTTGGTTAGGTTACTGATTTATGATGAATTTCATTCTTATTTTACCTAGAACGAGTGCATGGTCACTGCCTATGTGCGCCGAGTTTAATGTTCTCACATCCAGTATTTAAGTGGGTAGGAAGTGTCTGCTAGTTATTATATAATCGATTACGGACTGGAATCCTTGGTCACCTGTATAGGTGTATTTATATCTCGTACCATGTTCGAAAAATGTGTTATTAATACGTCGGTTGTTTTGAGCACAGAAATCTGTTAGTAAATCCTCGTTATCATTGTTCACGGGTTGGTTGAATCTTTGCTTCACACCTTGTAGAGGTATGTTTCCTATTCGTCGCCAATTATGATAATTCGATGGTTATGGGGTATCGTATCCATGGTGTTTTGAAGTTCTTCATAAAATATTCTTCTTTCCTCTCTCGATTTACCTAGGTCCGGTGTATACATGCTAATCACAGTATATGTTTGTTATTGATATTCAATCTTAGTTTCAGTAGTCTTTGGTCAATATAGGTTATATCTTCTATGTCTTTGGAATTTTATATGCAGGAGCATCCCAACTCCAGCACTCGGTCGCTGATTTTTTCACTATAGATCAGAATGTAATCCCCAATGACTTATTTGTCTTTACCTTTCTTCCTAACTAACAGTACCGGAACATTGAATTTTTAACGGCCGTTCTTCCTAGCAAGGCAATGGCAAACCAGCGATGTATTCTGCCTAGTAAATGTTCTCTAGAATATAAGTGTTTACACTTACTTACTTACACACACCAGTGGTTTGGATCCCACGTTAAGCTATAGGTCCTCTATGTGTGTGGCACTGTAAACGCGCAACGCAGGCATAAAGGAGAAGATCGCTACGTTTCGTAAGAGATAAAGCACTCTAAGAGGAAGAAGTCGACGTCTAATATACGGAAATCAGAAATTTAAGCTTCTGCAGGGGGAATTATACAAGACTCAAATTCAAGTATTTTAAAGTTAGATAATTTGTAAAGACTAGTATCATTGATATCCAATAGATTTAACTGAAAGAATTGGGTAATTGATTTCGTTTAAATATAGAGTAGAGGTAGGGACCGAAAAGCAATCAAAACTGGACGGACTGCAGGAACAACTGTTCAAATTAATTCAATTGTTTGTCCAAGCAGGAAACGATTAATGTAGTTAAAGAATAGGGTAACTATGATATGTCTTACAATTAGGGTGAGAGAGATTAAAGATCCTGCTGAGGATACAAGGTTTCATAATAAGTAGGTATCTGGATAATCAGAATAACGTCGAGGTATACCTCTTAAACCAAGGAACAGTTTGGATTCAAGTCCCAACACTCCACAACCCATCAACTTTTGAGAATCGCCGAAATCATCGAGAGAGGCTTCGAACGCAAGCAGCACACCTTAATAGCTTTCCTCGACATCGCCAAGGCGTTTGACACAGTGTGGATGGATGGCTTAATGCACAAACTGATAAATCTTGAGCTATCGAGCTACATGGTATTAATCATTAAATCCTTTCTAGAAAACAGACAATTTCAAGTCAGAATTAATGGCACTCTATCTTCAGTTAAACAAATTGCAGCTGGAATCCCTCAAGGCTCTATTTTAGGTCCTACCTTGTACAATATTTTCATGCACGACATTCCTCAACCAAACGACGCTGCAATCGCCATGTACGCAGACGACACCGCCATAATAACCCAAAGCGAAAACATCAACACAGCAGCTCACTACTTACAAGAAAACTTGAACAATCTAAATAGGTGGTTACGCAAATGGAACATACAACTTAATCATACAAAGTGCGAAGCGAAAATATTCACCTTAAGACGGCCCATAACTCCACCGAACGTCGTAATAAATAATCACCCCATCAACTGGAACCCCTCCGATTAAGGTGTCAAGTACCTTGGAGTTTACCTCGACAGGCGTCTGACCTGGAGATTACATATAAACAAAAAGTTAAGTGAATGCCACGCAAGATTGTCAAAACTCTATCCCATTTTAAACCGTAAAACACCACTTCAATTAAACTGTTCCATACTGCTTTACAAATCCTTATTAAGACCAGTACTAACCTACGCTAGCCCAGTCTGGGGTGTAGCGGCTAAAACAACAGTGAAAAAAGTGCAAACATTTCAAAATAAAGTGCTACGTATAGCAACAAACGCTCCGTGGTTTGTTCGAAATACTCAAATACACCAAGACCTACAAATTCCCACAGTAGAGACCTATATAAAAAAGTGTATTAAAACTTTTCACAGTAAACTTAGTGAGTGCCCAGGCGCAGTCCATTATATGTTAGGAGAAAAATCTATCCACCAACGAATTAAACGCAAACTACCGCAGGATCTGCTATCAGCAGAAGACCAACTCAGTGACTGAGGACCTTCGGCGAAGATGCCCTCACAATGCCAATATTGAGAGAAGTATCAGTGTAAAACAGTCAACGATTCTGTGTATAGCTCTTAAGCTGGTCCGGAAAATATTAGTTTAAAAAAAAAAAAAAACCAAGGAAATATTGAGGGAAGAAAGTTCTGTTTATTCCAATAGCTATAGTTAAGAATTGGATCTTTAGTAATTTATTATTCAAGAGAAATCCTGTAAGAGAGGGAATCAGTGGATGAATCTTCCTATAATTGCAAACACTGATCCTATACAAAAAACATAATGGAAGTGTGCTACTACACAGTGTCATGAAGAATTATGTCAACTGAAGAGTTAGCTAGAACTACACCGGCTAATCCTCCAACAGTAAAGAGGAAAATAAATCTTAAAGCCCAAAGTATTTGGGGGGAATAGTTTATTTGAGTTCCACGAAGAGTAGCTAGTCAACTAAAAATGTAAATTCCAGTTGGCACAGCAATAATTATAGTTGCTGAAATAAAATATGGTCGTGTATCAACACCTACAAATATAGTAAATATGTGATGAGTTCATAAGACAAAGCCTAAGGGTCCAATTACTATTACGGCGAAGATTATTTCTATATAACCAAGTATTTCCCGTTTGCCTGTTTCTTGCCTAACAATGCAGGAAATTATGCCAAACCCAGGAAGGAAATAGCCTTATAGGTAAAAATCTGGAATGGCCAAATCAGGTGATCTTGACGGTCAATTAACATCACCGTGTCGCAATACGAGGCGCATAGAAAATATGGTTTTTAGAATAACCATGCTACCTCCCCATTTCGTTGATACTCGTACAGTGGCGATCCAAAAACTGTCACAATCCATTGTTTCACCGTGCATTTTCAACTACCGACGTAATTCCTATTACAATATTGTTGTTCCGTTTTAAACACAAAAACGTAGAACGAAATGAAAATATGGTACTTATCAATATGATAACACTTAATACATTTTTAACATCCCAACAGCCACCTTGTTACGGGCCAAACGAGCTTTTCCGTCGACCCGCAACAGGATAGGTGGAAGTGCCTTCGGCTTAGCTCAGCGGAGTAGGGGTGGTTCACGGAAACCGCTTACGGGAGGGAAATCGAGCGTAGTTGTGTACAAAGTAGGTCAAAATTAGCGGGCGCCACCTTCCAAATCACAACTGATTGCAGGTTCTGGTGGAAGGCCAAGAAGCCAGTAGCTTACGGGAATCGGACTCACCTTAATTGTGCCTCCTCCTGTATACAGGGTGTATCAGAAATAGGTACAAATATTAAATCCGATGGTAGATTACAATGTCTGCAAACTAGAAAAAACAGTTGTTTGGCAATGGAGCCCTTAAGATATGAGAAAATAATAATTGAAAATTTGACCCAAAATTGTTTGAGTGCCACAGGATAATAACAAAAATTTGAGTTCAAAGACATGTTATGCAAAGGAGAGTAAGATAGAAGTGCAAAAAAATTTCTTATCACCTGCCACAAACCACTACTGTTAGGTAGGTCAGTAATTTCTATTCAGTTATCACAAGCAGACAGGTTTTTACGTGTTTGCCACTTTGGATAGACTTTACAATTAGGTAATAACCTTCTACAGCTTAAATGCTATTTGTGAAACACCCTGTATAGAGCTTGCAAAGTTCATGCACACAATAAAATACACAAGAATAAAAAATCTTACTACGGGTTAACTGCATCTAAATCTATTGAGTAAAATATAACACACAAATAATGCAATTTAGAACAAACAAGAAAAACAACTATGGGCTAAACAAAGGATTGTTAGAACGTCCAAACAGAAAGGCTCGCCGCCACTGGCTTGCTGTATTTATTTTATACTCAGTGACACAGAAATCGCAACACCAAGAAGGTGTAGGAATTTTTTGACCAAACTTGGCAGAAACGTTTAACTACTAAAAGCTAGCAATTGATTAAAATTGTAAAGAAAAATAACAAAATATAAAGGTAATTTTTATTAATAATGGGTTGGTCCCCCCCTATTGGTTACACACTGCCCCACTCTTCACGGGATGGATTCTAGCAGATGGTCGATTTCCTCTCGAGGTATTGTGTACCAAGCAACCTGTAATTTGTGCTGTAGAGCTTGCAGCGTCTGCGGAGGATGCAGCAAGTTCCTCAGTCTTCTCCCCATAATGTCCCAAACATGCTCGATGAGCGAAAGATCGGGAGATCGGGGTGGCCATGGCAAGAGATTGACATTATCCCCTGCAAATCAGTCGATAGAACGTCTTGCAATATGGAAACGATCCTGCTGGAAAAGTGGGTCTTCCAACTGCTGAAGAAATGGAAGAATATGGGGTTCTACCACCTCATCCACATATCGCTGGCCGTTCATATTGCCTCGGATGAATAACAAACGGGACCTACTCCCATAAGTTACAGCACCCCATACCATAATCCCCACAGTTTGGTGCATATGCCTCGCAATAGAAAATTCAACATTGCGACGTTCCCCACGTGTTCGTCTAACCCTCATACGGCCATCATGCATCCCGAAATAAAATCGGGATTCATCACTGAGCACCACCCTATGCCACTCTAGGTTCCAGTGCAGTCGCAACCTACACCAGTCCAAACGTTGTTGTCGGTGTTGAGCCGCTAGTGGTAACACATGATATGGCCGATAGCATTGCAAGCCGAAAGCTCTGATTCTGCGGTAAACCGTTCGAAAGGGAAAGACCTTCGTTAGCTAACCATTGATCGGCAATTGATCTGGTACTGGAGAATCGGTCTCTTGTTGGCATAAGTCCTGCACCTCATTTGTTCTTCTTCGCCCCCCCGGTTCCTCTTCTGCGACGTTCCTGACGCTCCCTACTCCATGCCCGATAGCAGCGCATGATGGTGGATTGGTTCCGGTTAAGGCGATTTGCAATTTCTCTGAACGAAAAACCACTTTCGCGCAAACCAACAATACGACCTCTGTCGAATTCGCACTGAAGGTTGCCTTACTTTTAATGTCACAAGGAAATTAAACTGTTCTATTTCTTAGTTAGTAACGAAACACTGGTAAACAGGGGAAAACAATCATTGTATAGTACATTGGCAAGTTTTACTGTAGTTTTCTGCGGTAGGGAGTAGAGAGAGGCATAATTGGGGTGCTCTTAGGTTCTTCGAGAAGTAGGCAAGCCCCCGAAGACTGGGTCATGGTGGAACAACGATACGGACCAAGACTTTCTTTGAAGAAAAAAGAAAGACGGGAACTTCAGGAGACAAAATCTCCACCGCTGTACGGGATTATCATTTACAACAGCTCAATGAAGACTCGCGGGGTTTGAATGCTTCAATCCGACACAAGTCGAGAAAACAATTTCACTGAATTGTCTTTACAAGAAGCTGGCACTCTGTTGATATTTTTAATCAGACACAAGTCCAGAATTCTTTTGCCCCAGGCAAGAAAACAACACAATATATATTAATTTAGCAGAGGTGCTGCCATAAAACTCCGTCTCCAAAAAACCACGTGCGTTCACTCTCAGAAGCCAGCGCTCACTTTTGCCTTGACTTGTTGACAGCGCCGAGGGTTTAACAGGCAACCGGGCCGAACGAAGATGTTAAATCGACTCCCGAGAAAACGCAACCCGGATCTCCAACAGCTGGAAGATTTCACCATATGGCGAAACATGGTGCAAGAATTCTATTATAGAACAAAATCCTGCATGTGGAACTTCCCGGAAGCGCAGAATTTCCAGGGTCATTCTACAGATAACGCGTTCTGAGAACTGTTTTCAATCGGCGCTAAAAAATAAACATGCATGACATCCGTTCCCTTTCGGAAGCTTCGCAAAAGTGACCTCCCATAAATTAATATTTGAAAATAATAAAATAGTGATCGACTTAGGAACGGTAATTAAAATAAAACTGTAATTCGTATGCAGCGGCAAAACTAAACGAACATAACAACCTAATCGAATTATGTTACACAATTAATTGGTAATAAAACTTATTATTTATTTTATAATCAAATACTCTATACCGAAGAACAATCGGAAAAATTTTCACTCTTAATTTTCGTTTTGTTTTAGTCCCTTGAATCACATCTCAAAAGCACGGGCGTCAATTTTGAGACACCCTGTATATTTACCTACAAGTGCAGCAATAGACTTTCATCAGTATGATGCACGAACTTATAAGTATAAGTTCGTGGTATGATGTCTTAAATGGTGCGTTTCCTGTAAACGGTTGTCTAGTCCAATTCTGGTTAAAATTTGCTAGTAGAATACCGTTGCCGGTACTCTAGACACATGGTATTAAGCATAAAAGTCACTAAGAAACCAATTTAGACATTTTTATTAGTAGGTTGGCTAATCTGACGAGAATTACCTTTCCGAATGCTTTTAATTTTTATGGAAGTCCAAACATCAACAATAAACGATGGCCTTATTAAAACCAGACATTAACAATTTTCTACCAGAAGAAGTAAAACCGATGAACTTCGAGGAAATCGTTGTAAAACAGGAAAAAAGTGACAATTTTATTTCAGAACCTTTAGTTGTAGATAATATCTGCAATGAAATTTCGAAAAACCTGCCTATGAAAACAGAAATTTCCTCGGATAATGAGGAATCATCCCGAGATAGTAATTCGTCGTCTCCCGAACCACTCAAACGGGAAGCAAACTCGGAAGATAGTGATGTATCGCAAAGTGGTCACAATCTTTCCGATGATGAATTTCAGCTTGAATCACGTGAAAGAGTAAACGTACCGACGTCTACAGGCTACAGCGAAATGCCATTTCAGTGCAGAGTTTGCCGCGAAGGGTTCACTTCCTTGAAGAATTTTGATTCTCATGTGAAAAAACCTGCACGAGATCGAACATTTGCATGCTGTGCATGCAACAAGACGTTCCGGGACATGACCCAGTTAAATGTACATACTCGGAAGCACACTGGTGAAAAGCCGTATGAGTGCAAAATTTGTGCAAAGAAGTTTTCGATAAATGGTAACTTAAATAAACATATGCGCATCCATACAGGTGAGAAGCGATTTACGTGTGAAGTGTGTGAGCGAAAATTCAGCCAGTTTGCCCATCTCGAGGACCATATGCAGACACATTCAGCAGAACGACCATTTATTTGTGATCAGTGTGATAGTGGTTTCAAAACAAAGGCCCGGTTACGCAAGCACATAAAATCTCATGACAAAGAAATTAGGAAGAAAAATATACCGTGTCAAATTTGTTTCAGGACGTTTTGGAGTTCCAAGCAGCTAATGATTCATATGAGTCGACACACCAATAGCGAATATCCATTCCAATGCATAGTTTGTGAGAAGAAATTCAAGGAATATTCAAATTATCAAACCCATCTACGTACGCACAAGCAACACCCTGGTATAAGGGCTTACAAGTGCCATCTGTGCGGCAAAGCATTTGCATCTTCCAGTCATTTACGGCGACATGTCAATTCTCATGCCGGATTGAAACCGTATCTTTGTGATTTGTGTATGAGGGCTTTCCCGTGCGCCCAAAATTTGAAACGTCACATGAAGACGCACACTGGAGAAAAGCCACACGTTTGTGAGACGTGCAAAAAAGCATTTTTAACAATTGAAAATTTAAATAGACATATTCGGATACATACAGGGGAGAAACCATTTCCTTGCCCAACATGTGGTAAAAGGTTTGCTCACAGTACAACAGTTAAAGAACATTTGAGGCTGCATACAGGTGAAAAACCCTACGGTTGCAGCATTTGTGATAAACGGTTTGGCATGAATAAATTATTATACAGACATATTCGTACAAGGCATCCCGAACATGCAGGAATTATAATCAAAAGTGAAAATCGGCACCCTATACAGTTTATTGATATTAAAAAGGAGCCGTTAGACGTTTCCTAAATAATATTGTGATTTTTATGGCTAAATAGTTGTTAATGTTATTTCTTTATATATAAGTGGGTCTCTTCAATTTATGTTTACATAGTGAATAAAGCAGTTAGTGATTTAGACTATTATTTTTGGGGGAATATGGAGTTGAGCTGTTATTAGTAAAGTAATATTATACAAGAGGTTGTCTTTTTTTAGTACATGTTGGGACTGATGATATTTGTGATAAATGACTATTTAATTTTAATTGTGTATTATCATAATTTGTGCAAAAATATTTTATACCCTATTTAAACTGGCTCTTGATTGTTCTTGTTTTTATGTTAATTAGTTTATAGTAGAGGGAAAACTGTTTTGAACTAACAAGACGAAGAACATTTTACTTTTCTTCTTGTACATTATCAATATATTTACTACTATAAAATAAATAAGAAATTTTATGGCCGAGTTTGTATTTGCAGTAGGTTGCTTGCCTATAGATACTAACATTCTCTTAAATTAGTATTGCTAGAGGAGGGGTGCCTAACCTTTTTTAAGCATCGACTTCTTATAAGAAAAAAAATCAATTGACCACCCTTTTCAAACTTAATTATTACTATAACTAAAACGATATATGAGTACTATATAAATGACGTCAAATTTGGATTTTGTGCTAATGGAAAGGCAATCTATATACGAGTAGAATTTTCAAAGCTTTTTTAATTTTCAACCGAAAATTTTTGACCGTTTGTAATGCCTGATAATTTTCAATAGAAACAAACAGGATCCTTAGAGGTAACATTATCCCTCTATATAGCACCCAACACATATATAGTCGATAATTTCAAGATAATTATGATAGGTGTTTGGATTTTTTAGTCAGTTTTGTATTGTAATATCACTTATGAAATTTTGTTTTACTAACTGAAATAAGCTAAATATTTCAATATCAATTTATTGTATAAAATAATATTACATACCAGTATAAAATCGATAATAGTAAATACAAAAAGTACACAAACTATGAACAATAGTACAAAAACAGAGGCGGCGTAAGGCCTACGGCCTCGCGGTCCGAGGCGGGTCAGAGAGGCCTCGCGCGCTTTCGATAGAAACATGGATGGAATAAAACTATAATATATACAGGGGCGTTTTACCCAATAGGATAAAAAGGCTAAAGCCTCAGGCGCCGCAATTTTTGAGGCGCCCAGCGCGGCGCCAATAATTTTAGGTGCTCCCAACCACGGAAAATATTAAAATCTATATACAAAACTTTATTTTTCGTTGTTTCAACAATTTAGCTGTTAACAGAAACTTGTACGGTTTGTGCCGATAGATGGAAGCACAAATTACCGGTTCTCATAGTCCTTCGCGCCATGGGCGTACCCAGCGAGGGGCAGGGGGCAGCCGCCCCCCCCCCTAGAAGCAAAAAAAAATAAATGGTTATAAAGTGATGAAACGAAACAAAATTAGGTAGGGCGATGGCGAATAATCAGTTGTTTACCACACTGAAATGGTGTAAAACCGAGAAGTATCTAGAGCCACTTAGCGATTGGGCCAGATGGTCTGAGAAATACAAGAGCATAAGAAAATTTTCAGAAAGCTTCCATGAAATCGTCAATGCACTAGAACATCTCTCGGTCGAAGGAAACTATGCTACAAGAAAATCTGCCTATCAATTGCACTGTGCAGTTACTAAACCAATTTTCATCGTAGGTTTAGTCATGATTGCAAAATACTCTGCGATTTTAGAACCCGTTGTGAACGTTCTACAAGGTAAAAATATGGATTTGATTATGGTGAGGAAACATATTGGTCAAATCCTTGATGTCATCAAGAAGGATCGACAGGAAATTGAGCACGTTTCTGATGAAATACTTAAAAAATCACGTGATATCGCGGAGAAAGTCGGGGTTGAGTTATCAGTACCACGAATCGCTCATAAGCAAATACACAGAAGTAATCCGCCATCTGAGACTGCGATTGAATACTGGAGACGGTCGTTGATCATCCCTTATCTTGACTCCCTAACATTGAACATCTTTGAATGTTAGATTCTCACACGAAAATACACCTGCTTTTGCCTTATCCCATCTTTATCCTTCATACATGCTAAAAATGGCGTCAAAAGATTTGGAAAAAAATGCTAAGTCTTTCATGGAGTTTTATGAGTTGGGTGATATCTCTGCAAAATTAAATTTGTGGTATAATATGTGGAAAAAGAAGGATTTAGCAGGAGCAGGAGACAAATTAAAGGACATTGAAGTGGCTGCACTTTTGGAGGAGGCTAATATTTTTTCCCTGCAACAAGGCACGCACTCCTCATTTTAAGTGCTTTCCCATCCACCACGGCTACTGTTGGGCGATCTTTCAGTACCCTTCGAAGGGTAAAGACCTGGCTCAGATGTACAATGGGAGAGGACAGACTGACTGCGTTGTGTTTGATGAGCGTCCATCGGAAATTCTGCAAGGAAAATCAGGGCTGGATTGAAACGAAAGTTTTGGACAAGTTTTCTTCAAACCCAAAAAAATGATATTAGTATAAGACATGTAACTAGAATAAAAATTATTTTTTTTCAAGCAAATAATTGTAATAACTACCATACTAAAGCACTGCTATAGTTATATATTATTTTCTTACATTTTTGGTTTCATTCGCCTTTTCTGTCCTGAAATGTCACAACCTGAACGCCCATGGCTTGCCCCCCCCCTAGTTTTGATCCTGGGTACGCCCTT
>JABXWE010016883.1:0-25697 GCA_014611495.1 Limonius californicus | reverse complement strand
AACAATTGTTAGAAAATATAAGTCAGAGGGATGCGTAATAAATTCCCATAAAATAAGAACTAAAAGTAATTACGTTTTAACCGAAGGAATGAAATTAAATATGTTTACAAAAATTATAATTAAAAAAAAATCTGTGATGTCCGGGAGTCGAACTCGGATCAACTGCTTGGAAGGCAGCTATGATAACCACTACACTATCTTAGCGCTGATGCATTTTTGTTGTACGAAGAAAATAGAATGTTCACGGACCTTAGACGAACAATAATCCGGTTGATTTTTGTATTTAACAAATAAGTATCATCATTTGCGTCCTATATACAGGGTGAAATCCTTATTTAATATAAACACTGTATCAACATAAACTTCATACACAAATAATTCACAACTGGTGACGTTTGCTCCTGCTTTGTAGTTGTCGGTATAGTTGGTTGCCTACACAATAGGCGAAATTGACGCGTTTTTTTTTAAGTATACAGAGGCAATGTATACTAAAAAGAAAAATTCCCTGTATATTAGAATTAATACGAGCATTAGGAGAAACGTGTTGTTTATTGATCGTAAAAGTGGTAACTAATAAACAAATAACAAAAAACATATATATAACCCAAAGCAAGGCGATCCGATGTAAATGTAGTGCACGCGCACTACAGTACCTACCCTACAAATACCGTCTTTGTCCTATAAGCTAAATCTGCGTTTATCTGAACTTTCTGTTGTCAGATATTTAGGATATATTAAGTTATTTCCTCGTAAGAAATTATAACATTCATTTTCAAAAAATGTCTTTGTAATTTTATTTTGTAATTTCTTTACTAGAATATGCATTTTCATGCCCTTAAAAGACATATCGTATTCGTCGACCTAGAAAAAGCGTATGATACGGTCCCTATATCAAAAATGTATGAAATGAAATGATATGTATGATGAAATTGAAAATAAGATAAAGATCGGAAATAAAGTATCTTCTGGCTTCATCACCAAAGGATTGCGACAGGGCTGCTGCCTAATACCTACCCTCTTCAAAATATATATAAATGAAGTACTAAAGAAATGGCACGAAAAATGTAAACCAATGGGTATAAAAATAGAAAACGACTATTTCCACACCCTCCTGTTTGCAGATGACCAGGTAGTAGCAGCTTTAGACGAAGATGACATCAAATACATGATGAGGAATCTGACAGAAACCTACGAAAGATGGGGTTTGAGAGTAAACTTTAAAAAAACCAAATCCTTAGCTGCAGGAGCGAAGGGAAGGGATATAGGCATAGGAGGAAAGAGCATTAAATTATGTAGAGAATATAAATATTTAGGAGTAATGATATCAGAAGAAGGAAACAGCCAAAAAGAAATAAATAGTAGAATAACACAGACAAAGCAAGTAAATCAAAAGCTTAACTCTTTACTATGGTCAAAATATATAAGAAAACAAACAAAAATAAATATATATAATACTATGGCGGAGAGCATCTTAACATATGCCTCCGAACGTGGGAAATTACAAAAAGGAACACAGAGAAGTTGTTGGCGACCGAAATGGACTATCTAAGACGAAGCTGTGGAGTGAGTAGGCTGGAACATATCACAAACGAAGATATTAGAAGAAGAATGGAAATAGAAGTACCAGTAATAGAAGAGATAGAGAAGAAGAGATTAATTTGGTATGGACATATGGGACGTATGCAACCCCACAGGTGGCCAGAAGGTATGGGAACGGAATCCACCGGAGAGAAGAAAAAGAGGTCGCCCGCCTAGAACGTGGAAAGATGATGTAAGAGAGGCAATGGAGAAGCGAGAATTAGCAGAGGACCTGTGGCAAGATAGGGACCTATGGCATATAGGATGCGAGACACGGCCTGTCTAGGCTGTACAAACTCGCTATATATCTGTAAAAGACAAAATATGCACGAATACATGCCACATGGCGTGTGTGAAATATAAATGGGTTATTTTCGAATACACATAAAAGACCTTCTTACTTGTTAACATTTTTTGAGAGACGTTTTTGTCTGAGGGCCGCATTCTCTCTTATACTAAATAGCACTATATTGTAGATATCAATATAGTGCTCTGCTTATACAGAATTTGATGACCCGTGTTCATATATGAATTTGACACCATTAGCTTACCACATTTACTATACATTTATAGAGCAATTTTGTGGATATTCATGCTAATAATGCTTTTAATAGGCACATGTACATTAATATATTATTCAGCTGTTAGATTATTTTTTGAATAATCGAATCAATTATTCAATTCATTGATTATCTGATAAATAGATATTTTGATTATGCGAACAATGGATTGTCCGATTAATCGATTTAATTTATTTTTGTTGTATGCATTTTTCGTTGATTGATTTCCACAATCACGCAGCCCTCGTTGTGACTAATAGACAGCATGTAAATTAATTCTTCTACAACTTCCTCGTAAAACTTAAGTTTGAAGTCGAAATCTTGTGTAGAAATATTGAAATTTCTAGAGTAAGTGAGAAATGAAATGTCCTACTTGAAATCGTGTATCTGAAAGCGAGATTAGGTTGTGATTAATAAATAGAATACAGTTCTAGAGCTTCGTATTTAGAATTCAGAATTTCTAAATATTCGAGCCCTTGTTTATGAAGTAGGTCGTATGTTACAATATAAAGTAAATTACATCCTAATAGAGTTCAAACGAACGACGGACTAACGCGTCGCAATTTGGCAATTTACATTTGTCCTGGGAAGGTGAAATTACCAATACGAATGCCGGCAAAACAACCCCATGTTCGAAAATGGACAAGCGTTATGTGTTAAGGATACGGGAACAGGTCGCAATGAGATTAGCAAAGGTTAGGTCGGGAAATAAAACATTTTATCGAGCCAATGTAAATAAAATGCAGGAATGTAACATCTGGCTCTGGGTACACCACTGGGTCTCGCTAACAGTCGTTAACCATGCGAATACTCATAAAAACTTTCCTCCGAGACTTAGCTTTCGAGAAAGAGTACGGCTCAATAAAAACTTATAATCCATACTAGTAGGCCAAATTCATCACGTTAAAATTACACGGCTCCCTCCCGCTGTTCCTAACACTCAAACATTTTTAATGTTCCTGGACTCGCAACAAATTACCTACGATTCCTTTCAGCGGTTGTAGAAGTTGACTTTCGAATAAAAACCGCCAAGTAAATATTTACCCCTCAGTTCGCCTTCGATTTTAATTAAATCTGCCTACGGCCTAAACACCAAATAAACTCGAAGGTGAATTTTACTTTCCTGATAATATAAAAGGAAACCTATGTTCCATTATGTTTATGTTTTTTATCTACAAGGTAAATTATTTCAAATTTTATAAGTCTTAACAAAAACACTAACTCAAAACAACTACAGCACTTTTTATTTAATGTTTAAATCGTATTTAAAACCAAGCTAATTAACACGTACATGGACTACATATTCGTTCGCGCTTTTCAACGCTTAATAAATAACAGGGTTTCCAGTGAAAACCGCTATATACAATTTTCCACAGTAATAAAACAAATAAATTTTCATATTTTACTACTAGCAATATAGTTATAGTGTGTGGTGGTAGTTCAGTTGGTAGAGCGCTCGCTTTCTGAATAAAACATCGATTCTGGCTTGGGTTCGAAACCTAAGCAGAACTATGCAGATTTATAAAAATCTTGTCTGCAACCCACCACACACAATTTCCCAATTCGGCTTGCAACCGTGGGATCTTAATGCTAAAAAACTTCTCTGGAATTTCTGTCGTTCGGATTCGACGTTAAACTGTAGGTCCCCCGTGTTTCTACCTTAGCGCTGAGGAGAAACACGTGGCAGAGAAGAGGCCGATGCCCTGCAGTGGGACGGAAAGGCTGTTGATGATGATGATGATGAATATAGTTATAGAAATATACAAATAATACCCTACACATCGATGCATGAATATCAATGCTACTATCCGTTTAAAACATTAATAACTGTGGTCAGCTAAATAAGCATGAATAAATAAATAAAAATTCGTGTAAGTTACTGATACATCACAGTAAAACATTCATAAATTAAAAGGAAATTATTATATCGCAAAAACTAAATATACAAATCGTATTCGATCACTGTAACTCAATTCGTTACACTGCAGTGGTTCCCAAAATGTGGGTCGCGACCACCCGGAGGGTCATAATATAGGGTTTGAAAATTCATACAACGTCTCAGAAACAAGTTTCGCTAATAAATAAAAATATTTAGTTTTTTATATAAATTTTCAGGTTTTTTTCTCAAGAATCGTGTCTATAGTCTATACTGCAGTGGTTCCCAAAGTATGGATCGCGATATAGGGTTAGGAGACTCGCGGGAGGATTTCCAAAATAAAACAAAATTCATTTTCATGACATTTATTTCTGCCTTTCACAAAGTAAACAAAATTGTTCAAACTTAAAATACTACCAGTTTCAATAAATGCAAGAACCTAAACATAAATAACTGTAAACATAAAAACAAATTGCAGAGTAGAAACATTGATGCGATGTATGTGCCTATTCTTCAGAAACTATTTCAAATCTGGCCTCTGTATTCGATAGACACACAATAATATCATATTAACCAAGCTTTCGAAGAAAAATTATATTGCACAGCTGCCTTTGCAGCATTTGACAAAGTTTGGCACAAAGGCCTACTGTACAAACTCAAAAAATTTCTGCCTCACCCCTTCTATGCCATCCTTAAATCGTATCTGGAGGAAAGATACTTCCAAGTAAAATTCGGACAGCATCAAACAGAGCTGCAGCCAATTAAATCGGGTGTACCTCAGGGCAGTGTTCTTGGTCCGATTTTGTATCTCATTTTCACAGCAGATATACCCTTAAATCAGAACTCCCTCACTGCAACATTTGCTGATGACAAAGTCATTATGGTGAAACATAAAGACCCAATGTTGGCAGTAAATCTCTTTCAACAGAGCTTAGACCAAGTAGTGCAATGGACCAAAAGGTGGCGTGTTAAATTAAATGAAGCGAAATCCTTTCAAATTACCTCTACCAAATGTAGGGGTAACTCACCAACAGTTTTCATAAACAACATACCATTAACACAAACAACTGGGGTAAAATACCTAGGCCTGCACCTCGACAAAGGTCTGACTTGGAAGTCCCACATTTGGAAGAAACGTAAACAGCTTGAAATGAAGTTTAGTAAGCACTATTGGCTAATTGGCAGAAAATCTAAATTATCCCTATCTAATAAGCTCCTCCTATACAACGTAGTCTTCAAACCCATCTGGACCTACGGCATCCAGCTGTGGGGTACAGCAGCCAACTTCAACATACAGATAATAGAAAGATTTCATTCCAAAGTGCTACGTGCTATGTGCGATGCTCCCTATTTTGTGAGAAATACAGACATCTTAAATGATTTGAAAGTTGACTCGGTAAAAAATGTGATAGTTAAATTCAGTGAAAGGTACTTAAGCGGATTAGAAAACCATCCAAATGTTTTGGCTTTGAACCTGCTTGACAATAGTGAAAACCTACAAAGATTAAATAGACATAACCCGTTAGATCTACCTCATAGATTTGATTAGTTAAGTTGTTGTAGTGATCTGTGTTAGTTAACAAATAATATGTTTTTAAAGTAGGTAACTACTGTGTTGTACATCGTTGCATTTCAACATTCATGCCATTGTTCCATGCCATCTATCTATTATTAACATATGTTTTGCTTATTGTTTGTGTACAGATTGCAAAAAGAAATATACATTAAAAAATAATAATAATAATATCATTATCAAATTCGAGGCGATTTCTAACTTTTCTTTTGAAGGCAGTTTTAGACGAGAAACTTAATTCGCACAAATATGATGTAGTAAATGGCACCAAACACTTTATAGCTTTGTCCGCAAGCTCGGGGTATTCTTGCATTTTTTTGGTTCACAGTTGGCCCAATCTACGCTCTTGGGGAAAAAGTCTAGTTTCAACATTCGATCACATGATATTTCAATACGTTTTTCTTCCATGTTTGTTGAAATTTCACCTTATTTACGGAATAAAAATGGATTCAGTATCCATTTGTGATTGTCATATCTGTTTCTAATTTCTTTGGTGAAATAGTCAGTGAGCTGTTGTTTTATATTGCATATCTGCAAAAACGTACTAAAAAATTATCGTATTATAATCCTTAACTAAGTCTTCGATGAGTTCTTGAACGCACTGGAATAAATCAAACTTCTTTTGTCCAAGTGAAGTCGACCAGAAATCAAGTTTGTTTATAAATCTGTTAATTTTCTACGTGGCTGTTATTATGTTAATATCGCGACCTTGCAAAGTGCTACTCAGAATGTATGAATGAAGTGCTCGAAAATATCAGTAAGGAAAACCAGCTTCAGAAGCCGAAGGAAATTGGAAAATATCTTCTCATATTCCGGTTTCTCATCATGCAGGTCATCGAAAGTTTCGATTTGAACTGGAAGACTCTTTTCGAGACGTTAGCTCTCGAAAGCCACCTTACTTCAGTGTGATAATGAAGATTTGCGTATAAAGAATCCATGTCCTTAGAAATATTTCGAAAAATACTATACTGCCATACTTCCTCTTTGATGGAATTTACCACTTTAAGGACATTTTTCAAAACACAATCCATTTCAGAAGGTAAGGATGTTGATTCAAGAGCTTTTCGATGTAAAAACAGTGCAACCATGTAGCATTTGGCATCATCTCTTTTAATCTGATATAAGACCAGATTGGTGTCCTATCATAGATTTGGCGCCATCGATACCTACAGAGTGGGGCAATGAAAACGAAACAGACCCGATTTTGCATATCTTACGTAATTAATAAAAAATCGCTCGGACCCGTCAATTTTTGTTTTGAGAAGGAAACTTTTCGCGTTTATTTTCAACCCTGTCTCTTCAACTTCCTAGGGGTGGTGAGCTTCACCTCTAAAATTTTAAATGGGAAAGGGGGTCGAGTGATACACCATTTTAAAGAGCATTAAATACTCGTTTTAACGCTTCCTAGTTTTTCAAATTCGGATAAGCAGTTTTCGAGATAGCGCCTTTGAAAGATAGTAACTCGCAAAAAAAAATAATTCACGGTATTTTACTTTTACCATAATTTACACTAGTAATGTTTTATTGATTAAGAAATTTACTTTAACTTTCATTTTACTACAATGTTCAAAATGTTGACCTCCAGCGTCCATACAGTAGTACAGGTTTTGTTAAAAACGATTTCGAACGTTCTGAAGCCTTTTTAGGGTAATTTGCCGGTATTCGTTGTTGATTGGTTGACGTAAATCATTTAGGGAGTACTATTAAATTATATTTTTTATGTGGCCCCACAGAAAGAAGTCTTAAGGACTTAAATCTGACCTCGCAGGCCACTCCACTGTTCCTCTTTGGCCAATTCGATTTTTCATATTTCTCTTCATTTTTAAGAAATTGAATCTATTTAGTTTTCATTGACCCACTCTGTATATGACAAAGAATTGAGCATCGATCTACGACTGATAGTAGTTAATTGTTACATATGGCCAATATTACTGTACGACTCAGAAGCATGGCCCGTAAAGAAAGACACAACCTCAAGAATAGAAGCATTCGAGATGTGGGTCTTCCGGCGAATGTTAAAAATCTCATGATCAGAGCGGCGTAGTAACGAGGAAGTCTTGAATAGAATAGGAAGAGATAGAAAACTTTTACACATGTAAAATGAAGAAAAGTCGAATATCTGGGACACGTACTGAGGTACGATAGATATGACCTACTACAGAAAATAATGGTGGGAAAGATAGAAGGTAAAAGAGGAGTGCGAAGAAGGAAGATGTCGTGGCTCAGAAACATAAGGGAATGGACGGGGATCACGAGAGTCAACACGCTTTTCAACATAGCAAGGAACAGAGAAAGATTTGCAGAAATGACAGCCAACTTTCACTAGTTGGAGCAGCACCTACAAAAGAAGAACCCTGTATATCAACGCATTTTGCCCAGTCATCTCGTATCTATTAGTACTTTGCATGAAAATGTCGAATAAACATTTTCCCGTGGCATTGACCTCTAATGGAGTAGAAAATAAAATATCTTTTGTAATACCATGTCCAGTATTGCATCTTACAAATGCTACACGTTGGGCACAGTTAAAAATATCTGTGGATTTGTCCATCTGTAATGGGAAGTACGTGCTCTTTTTAATATTATCAACAACTTGTGTGGGAATGTCTTCTGCTATGTAACTTATTCTTCTGTACATAATATTATTAGCGCAGGGTATTGCTTTCAGCTTGTCAGGCTGTTTTTCACCAACTATTATTTGCACAATTTCAACAGCTGCTGGTAAAATCAGATCTTCAATTGTATATGGCTTACTAGTTTTTGCAATGCGAAATGTAACTCGATAGCTTTATAGTAGTGCTTTTTCATTAGTAGTGGTTGCTGATGTAAAAGTAATTTGCTTCTTGTGGAGTTTAGCGTTCTTTCAAGGATTTCCATAGGCTTTTCTTTTCTGTCTGGATGTTTGGCATTTAAATATCGAAATAGCTTTGACGGCTATCGTGGAAGGTGACTAAACGGTAGAGTGTTTTCCTTTCATTCAGGAGGTCTTAAGTTCGAACCCCGGACTCAGGTTCTTCGTAGTTTTCCTGGGTCATACAAGTAAATGATGGGACAGTATCATCCATGAAATACCATTATCCAATTTTCTTGGTCTTTTCCTTCCTTACATTCCCGTTACTAGTTGAAGGGTTCCGGTGCGGAACTCGACTGATCCCTATAGCGACCCGCTCCCTTGTGGGAAATGAACCTACGTTGATATTCTAAGACTTCATACTTTCTTTTTAAAACACTTCTCGACAAAATAGGCACAAAGGTTTCTGGAAAATAACTTAAAGCCATATTTGAGGTATTCATCGCTGTACCTATTTATTTTTAGTTGCATTCCTGCCACTACCAGACGCGGAATGTTCTACTACCCGTTTTAAAAATGTATACATCTTTACCAAAACGAGTATACCTCGTACTTAACGTTAAATATTTGTTATCGATCTATTGCATTCAACACACAGTCAGCAGTACAGCACACAATTTTGAACTAATGACTAAGCTCATCGCAGTCTGCTGCTCCACCCTCCCGAATATGGTGAAAATATCCGAAAACACGGAGAAAAAATAAATAAAATGAGCTACTGAGTAATAAATGGCGTCAGTTGACCGTTTAGCTACTGATTCTGAATGAAGTTGAGTACTACAAGAGGGAAGTCACGAGGAAAATGTTGTTGAAAAGAGGCTCGCGCTTTGGAAAATGTTGGGAACTACTGCGCTACAGTAACACTGTGTTTTACAAAATTCAGAATAGTCCGGTTATGTTTTAAAAATAACAGACTAAAATATTTTACGGTTTCGCTTTTAATTAAGCTACGTTTTGCCAGGTACATAATTAATTTACATAATTCATTGCAAAATATAATTTTCAGTTAAAAAACTCCAACTCCCTTTGCTGGAAGTATACATTAAAGTTGAGCTTATGAATACCATATGAATGAATTGCCATTAGGTTCTGCAACAAACCATTGTCTTTCTAATTTAATCATATGAATTTATTACTATGGTAGGATCATGTTGTTAAACCTGAAAATATTATTTCGTAGTTAGAAGCAGATTTTGCAAACATTTCGTCTATTTTCTATTGTACATAAAAGTGAAAATTGAGAAAAACATGAGTTACATTAAGCTAAAAAGTGTCTGAAAGATTAACGAAGCTGATAATTTGCGGAATAGTGTAAAAAGTATCCATTTACTATGTAAATTTCAAATAAACAAGCTTTAGCAAATACAGGTCTTGCTAACAGACGTTTGAATAACTGAGATTAGCTTGGAAGCAGCCCAAATTTTTAACATCTTAATGTATGCAAATTTTTGATGAAGCGAAGATTAAAGGTGAAAGAGTGTTCTGCGTTTTCTGCACCGTAATAAAAGCGAGAGCGTATTAATTAACATTTTGAACAAGTCTAGTTGTTATATTTCCCCAAAGTAATTTACTCGCCAATTATAATATCGCGCCATTATAAATGTATAGCTTTTTTGTTTCAGAACATAAAGTTGAAGAGTGAACGTAACACCACACGATGCTACTTAATAAATATCCCGCCGTTATGCATTTTTATTATCCACCACCACAAAATTAAATTACTCGGTTATTGAAGTTTATTCGAGCAGAATAATTTCGCTTTCGTATATTATTAAAATATTTTAAATTGATCTTGCAGCTCCTCACGCATTTCTCAGGAAAAAAATTAATAATACATTATAAGGCTAACAAGACAAATGAGAAACTTTTAAATAGGTTGAATTTTTAATCAAACTTAATTTTTCTCCAGCGCTTTCTAGTTAATATAACAAATTTGGACTTGGGGCAAACAGTTGCCGCAACAAATTTAATTCGAGCTCTGGCTAAGTACTTCTAATCATTAATCACCTAACTATAAATAGTTAGCTTTACACACAATAAATTACCTCGTAGCTGGAGAGTGCTTTAAAACTATAAACAATATTAAACAGAGGGTTAGTAGTTCTCGATTTAAGGCAAAACCAGTAAATCTAAAAATGTTACGATTTACGTATGGACTACAAGGAAAAACAAGCCAAATACTAACAAACTAGCGTTTTAAGGAAAATATCAAATGCAGTTGTAAACGACGACCTTAGCGAGCATCTCGATGCTTCATAGTTAAGTAAATCGAATCAAAATACAGGGTGTTCAAATTGAAGTCGGCACTATTGCCAACTTTGTTGCTACTAAAGATACGATGTTGGTTAAATTACCAAAGTAGTAGCGTTTTTTCTTCCGATTACGATGGTAAAATTTTAAAAACAATTGAACTTCTCGTTTTCGAGATATTAAGAAAAACAACATTTTTTTAAATGGAATACCCTGTATATTTTTGCACATTTTAAACGATCATTTAATTTTAAACAAAATTTATTAATACATAAATATCCTAAACTTACAAATAAACGAACTACAAGCATTTAAATGTCGATTATTGGAAAATAAAAAAAACACATTTTATTATCATCTATCATCTAATATGAACAAAAGATCGCTGCTCGATTTATTTCTATTAGTTTTAAACTTATCACAGATAACTAGAACAATAACAAGAGATACATAGTACCTGTCAAGATTATAATATTGTAATCAACGTAAGTAGCTATTTGAATTTGCTTTAACAATGGCATTCACACATTTAGAAAAATGTGATATGTTAGAAAGTCACATAGTTTGTCAAAAAAATTCCCATCGTGCTCTCGAACATTACAATGCGTTATTTCCCGGACGAATCTTGTCTAATCGAAGATATTTCTTGATCCTATACCGAAAGTTTAGGTCAAATAATAAAGTGTTAGCTAAATCTGTTCCAAGAAAACGATTTACACTTAATGAAGAACCTGAAACTAATGTTATGGCATATTTTGAAGCGTTTCGGGAAAATTCAATAAGGGAGTGTAAGCGTGATCGTGGACTGTGTCTGGGAACTGTTCATAATATTTTAAAAAAGAATAAGTATGTACCATATAAGTATAGGCCCACTCAAACTTTAATGGCAGGTGATCAAGAAAGACGTACAGAGTTTTGTCGATGGTTTGTTAATTGCGTTAGGCGCAGTCTGAACTTTTTACGTTTAATTTTGTGGAGTGATGAAGCTAATTTTTCTAATTGTGGTATGTTTAATCGAAAAAACCAGCATTACTGGAATCGAGAAAATCTTATGCCTAACCATCCTCATAATCCCCAAAGACGTTTTAGTGTAAATGTATGGTGTGGCTTAATCGGGGGAAGAATAGTAGGGCCTGTATTTTACGAAGGTACTCTTACAGGATACACGGAACTGTTGCAAAATACAAGAGAGGAGTTTTTAGATGATCTCAATGTAGCTGATCGCCCACAACTTATTTTCCAGCAAGATGGTGCACCATCGCACAATTCTCACACTGTTGCTGGTTTATTAACAGAACTTTTTCAAGATCGCTAGATAGGTACACGTGGACCAATATTATGGCCACCACGTTCGCCAGACCTTACACATCTGGATTTTTATTTCTGGGGATTTTTAAAAAATGAAATTTATAAAAATCTCTATGAAAATACGAATGATCTTCACGAAAGCATCAGCAATATCATAAACAACATCGACGGACGAACCATCTTAAAGGCTGTTAGAATGGTGTACAAACGTGCTCCAAAATGCATAGAACAAGACGGACATGTTTTCGAGCACATGATCTAAGTTTTTTGTTTGGTTTTACTCTTTTAGTTTAATACTAGCTTTCCCTTTACGTCCTTATAGTTGTTTTAAGTGTATTAATTATTAATTAATTATTAATTAAGCATAGTGTATTAATTTTTCGATAACTATCCAATGTCAACAGGATTTTCCTTTAAATGCTTGTAGTTCGTTTATTTGTAAGTTTAGGGTATTTATGTATTAATAAAATTTTGTTTAAAATTAAATGATCGTTTAAAATGTGCAAAAATATACAGGGTATTCCATTTAAAAAAATGTTGTTTTTCTTAATATCTCGAAAACACGAAGTTCAATTGTTTTTAAAATGTTACCATCGTAATCGGAAGAAAAAACGCTACTATTTTGGTAATTTAACCAACATCGTATCTTTAGTAGTAACAAAGTTGGCAATAGTGCCGACTTCAATTTGAACAGCCTGTATATACAGGGTGTCTCAGAAACAATGGGCCAGCGTTTAGCCATAGATTCTTTAGGTTAAAATAAACCGATTAAACCTAATATACCTTAGGCCGAAAGTCCTTCCTTAAGAAATTATAGGGCCTTAAAGTTCAATTTTTTTTTCTTTTTATTGTAATTTCCACAAATCTGAAGATATTTCTTTAAAATTTGGTACACATACTTATCATTATGTAGTAAAGGGGCAGCAGCATTTTCATAAACCAAAATTAACTTTAAGAGGCACTTAACCTACCACTCAAATTTTATATTAGCTCTAACTTTGTTAGTAGTGGAAAATTTTGCAGTTTTCTTTTATTTTCTGAAAGAGAATTAAAAAGTACATAAATAAGGTACTCTTAGTTCATACGCGTAAAGGCAACCGTTTGCCTTAAAATGCTTGTGCAAGTTTTGAGTTGCCGTTAGGACGTGCAATTATCAGGTAGCCATGATCACAAAAACAATGGGTAGTGCTTGTTACTGCAGAAAAAAAAACAATGCTAAGTCTATTAAATACTTTGGTGTCATAGAAATTGTATTTTAAATTTTTGTTTTGTGTTTACGAAAATGCCGCGACATAAACGAATTCTCCAATGCTGAAATGAGAGATACGGTTTGCGTTTACGATCAAAAAATAAAATTTTTATTACAGCAAAGTATTTAATTGCCTTAGCATTGTTTTGTTTTTCTGCAGTAACAAGCACTACCCATTGTTTTTGTGATCATGGCTACCTGATAATTGCACGTCGAAAACTGCAAAATTTTTGGGTTTGGGTCTTTGACAACGAATCGGCTCCAATAGAAGTTGTTCTAAAAAAAAGGCGAAACAAAAAGACGGCCGCCACATTTTTTGAAATTTCTGGACATGTTTCCACTATAGCACTGGAGGATGGTGGTACTGCTAATGTTGAATGGTACACTACAGTCTGTTTGCCTCAAGTTCTCCAAATTGTTCGCGAAAAACATCCAAGAGGAAGGATCATATTGCATCAAGGTACCGCTCGGGCGCACACTGCTGTTCGAACAACTGAGTATATCAATGCCCAAAACATTGAAATAATGGGTAATTCGCCATATAGTCCAGACCCAGCACCTAATGATTTCCTTTTATTTCCGCGTGTAAAGATACGGGGTTTTCGTTTTACATCGGCCGAAGAAGCGGTTGATGCATTTAAAAATGAAATAAATATCCTAACGCGGTAAGTTTGGAGAAAATGTTTTGAAGATTGGTTATCATGGATGCAAAAATACATTGCATGTGGAGGGCAATTATTTAAAAATTTTAAATAAATTTGTTTTGTCAATAAATTGTGTATTACTTTACTAGGCTCAACAGAAATAGAACAGCCCTCGTATGACAATATTTTTAATTAATATTGTAATTTTTCTATGGGTATCTAAATACTATATATAAATATGAGACTTAGTACAGAGTCTATTATGAACATCTACTCTTATTATTATAAAACTGTATGGTGTGGTTTATATTTATACTATTCTGGATTTCAAGAGCTGTCGTGGGTTGACGGTCTTCGTTTCAATGCCAAGCCAGCGAATTATTCTGCCTAGTAAATATTCGCCGTAGTAGAATTGCACAGAGGACAAGATCACTATGTCTCTTAACAGGGAAAGCACCCGAAGAAGAAAGGTAATTTCAAATCTTTATTTTTGTATAAAGAATCAATTTTCCAGTTCTTAAATTCGCTAGAATTTGTTCCATAAACAGTTATGGAGTGTAATCATATTCTATTTGGATGCGGCTGTGTTTTGAATTTTAATTATACTTACTGTAGTGAATCAAACGAACAACGTTATACAGGGTGTCCAACTCCGTGTACGTAATGTTTAGACCAAATGTAGTTAAAAATTCTATTAAGGATATGCCCTAAAGTAAACCGTTTTCTAAATACAGAGTGTGAAATTATTATTTAATAAATAATTATTAATTACAATTTCAGAAAAGCCAATATTTATTTTTATTTTAAATTTATTCACTATAAACAATGTGCAAAATGGTCACCGTTGCTCTTGAGACATTCTAGCTCTTCTTACGAGAGATATTGGTGCCCTACGTAACATATCATTGTTATTACGAATTAGTTCTGCTGCCTCAAACAGACTCTGATGGTATTTGGTATACCATATCTTTCATATGACCCCACAAATAATAATCTAAACAAGTTAAGTGTGTAGATCTTGGGAGACAGGGCTATTGTTTTCCTCTACAAATTACACGTCTTTCAAATCGTTGATTCAAAAATTGTTTTACACCTATCGCAAAGTGCGCAGGGGCACCAACGTACTGGTACCACATACCATGTCTGATCACCAGAGGGGTTTCATCTAGCATATTCTCCTAAATGATCTTCTAGAAAATTTAAATATCTGACGGCGACTAAATGATTCTCAAATACGAATAGACCAATGAGCATGTTATCAATAATTCCACAGGAGATATTCACTGGAAACCTGTGTTGTTGATTTGACACTGTGATTTCGTGTGGATTCTTCAAATCCCAAGAGTTGCTGTTCTTTCTGTTCATTAATACATTCCTTGCAAATGTTGCCTCATTCAAGAATAAAATTCTATTACGTACGTTTCGATTTGATACAGCGGCAAAATTCCATACGACCAGCGAAATCTGTAGATAAGAGGGCTTGAACAGGCTTGATATGAAATGGATATAAACCATGACGTTTTAATGTTCTCCAAATTCGCGTTTGTGGTACATTAACTTGTGCAGATACACGACGAACAGCGGTGCTGGAATTATTATCAATTTCTCGCAGTGTGTTGTGCTCATTGTCTAGTATTTGCTGTATTGGACGCTCAGTCGACGGTTTCAGAAAGTTCTGTGTTTAAGTAGGTGGTTTGTGCACTCGTTGGAAAACTCGCAAAATGAGCACTCTTTAGATTCGACTTCTTTTCATCTGTGACCTCGGCCAAAATGTTTACATTTTCTAGATAAACTTGGCCTCGCCTCATTCAAAATTAAAATCTAGGAAATGGTTGCAAAGACAATTTTACCAAATTTAAAAATGTAGAAATATTCTGGGTGTTCGATTAAAAAAAGAATATCTTGAAGGTGTACCACCACCAAAATATTTTTATAAAGTGCGCATTTTTGTACTACTTGACTAAAAAAAAAAAGAAAACCTTTAATTCATTTTCATAATGGCAATATTGGACTTTGACGCACTAATGAGCAACCCTGTATATTAGCTCATTATCGTATGTGAATATCCCTATAAACATCTTATTAATTTTAGACCCACTGTTGTGTTATAGTTTCTTAACAAATATCGTACAATTGGATAAACCTCTAAATATAGGGTGCTTTACTGCTGCTACGACGTCGGTTCCGGCTAAACCGAAATTAGCCGTCATGTTTTGTATACCCAAGTTATTCGCCGCCTGAAACTGTATCACTTGACCTAAACATACATTTTCTGTCGACTTAAAATTAATAATAAGCGCAATATTTGCATTTGAATTATCATTTCCAATAGTTACATCTATCATTTCATATGCATGAATCTCGCTGTTTATTTATTTAAAAGAAAGAACAAATCCTATCGAATGTTCTAAAAAATACAGCGTTTCCTATTGAAAACATTAAAAGATGTCACTTGGTCTTGAGCGGGATGTCATCCTTCTAGTTTTGTACGCCCACAATTCTCACTGTCTAAATCTAAACTATTGTTACTAAAACGGATTTTGTGTGTAGCTACGCACTAAGAAACCAGGATTTGTAATCAGTCAATTTCATCATAGTTTTTTAAGGAAAATTCTTCGCGCGAAAGAGGTAAAGCCAATACAATTTACTGTACCTGTATTTGAAAATGATATACCGTACAAGATTATTGCCCATAAACTGTCTTTGAAGCCTAATTTAAGAGCTGATTCCTATCATTAATATTAATTAAGAGTGTTCTTCGCTTTCTTATTAAATCATCTTTTTCCTGCGCCTCCAAGATCAATACCTATAATTGAATAGCCTAGAAGGTCATTATTAAATTTTATATCTGTTATCTCTGGCAAACTTTCCTACTGAGTGTTAAATAAAGTATCGATATCATACTGCGTCGCTAACTTTATAGAGTGCTTGCTTAATTAATGTTTGCAAGTTCGCAGTTAATTACAGTCGTTATAAAAAACTAAAATGATTTATGGACAGCTACCACTGTGAATTGTTTTTTCATTTCCCTGCATATTTATGAAGTAAAATGTAAAACCTCGTAACTTCAACACTGAATAATAATACAAAATATAAATAACAACAAATATCCAGGGCTGTCTTCCGTTAAGGAAGAACCTATTTCATCTTTGAGCTCCAGCATTATGCTGATTTCACTTTAGTACAAAATTCGATGCATATAAGTTCTACTTGCTGGAAGAATAGCAGCTGAAAATGAACGTCTCGGTAGGAAGTCCTGAGGGAATTGAAGACAACGCTTTTGCTCAGGTGTGGTGGAGTTCTAAACTAGTCCTCACTGCACCTCCAAGCTTATTTGAATTTATTACACCAACCCCTAAATAGAGCTGAAATTTGCTTATTGCATTTTAACGTGGTTAATTAAAAAGCGAGTCCTGCTGGAATTTATCATTAAATTTTATTTTTTTGATTGCGACTTTCTAACCTTTCACGTGTTCTACTATTTATGTTTGCCACTACTACTGTCTTATATAAAATCCGAGTTGCTCATATTTATTTGCGTGGTTGAACCACCAAATATAATAGAATTTTAAGTAAGTCCACTGCCGTCGATATTTTAGCCGGCCGTAATTTATGAACGTAATTGCGGGTTTGCATTTTTTATAGCACCCTCCCTACTAATAATTTTCTGAAGGTCTTGATCGAAAAGGGCGTTACATAAAACAGAATTATGTGGAATAATAAATTGCCAGATGCTGTAGTAGAGGTTCAAAGCCTGAAGTTTGGGATGAAGAATAGTCTTTCTGGAAATTTTTATCGCATAAAAATTTGGATTCGTCGGGTAACTATTTTATGCGGTAAAAGTATAGTTACTTTTAATTATTTCCGTTTCTACATTAAGCAAAAATAAAAAAGCAGATTCTTCTATTATCAATGGTTATTTTGGACATTACTGTTTTAATCACTTGTATCATCTATATTGCAGAAAGACTTATAAATTTACATAATGACGACGCCTCCCTGAAATGTCGTTATAAAATATATCTTAAATTCCCGTGAATTGCATAATTCTTTTCCACTACGCCTATGATTTTATTTAGATATTATTAAGTATTTAAAAATCTGAATTTAGGTACATAATAGGTATTACTCAAGCAGAAAGGAAATGAAAGTAACTGCTGATGAAATACTGCTTGAATATTTCATCACTGACCATTTAAATGCGATACTATTATACTTTGTGTCAGTGTGCATAACCGACCTTGTATAATTTCTACAAATATTATGTTAGATATTTTATTGTACTTATCCGTTCACCTTTCCAATTAATAATGACTCAAATAAATTTCGATAAAAAACGTTTTAACGCTAATTTCATGACGTACTATACGTACAGGGTGTTTCAGAGTAACTTTCCGAAAGTTTAAATACACACAAAACCCAGCAAAATAAACCAAATAGTCTACACAAGCATAGGTCGGTATACGTAAAAAGTTATAGGCCTTTAAAGTCTCCTAAACACTTTGTTATTCTTAAATATCTCTGGAGCTAATAGAACTAGTATTACCAATTTTAGTACAGAACTACAGGTAAGCATAGTCCACCTCAAAATGTATCGTCATTACCCCGCCGAAGGATGCCTGGTGATCCCTCGTTAACACATATCAAGTTGTACACATAGGCAAAATAACTTTACGAATTTCATTTGCTATATGTAATATTCCCAAAATGTGGCCGGTGCTTTAAGCTACGTTACAAGTAACTTGTTAAACAAAGATTTTGAATATCTTGACCTGGACTATAAGACCTTGATTTTTCAAATTTGAAAAATGAAAATCTTCTAGAAAGGTTTCATAAGGGGTTGGGGGTAGTTTTCACCCTTAAACCGTTTTACGCGAAACACAATTTTAATTGAATAATAAAGTTAACTACAAACTTTTATTACCTGTTTAATTATTTTCATAGGATCACTCTATTTCCCAAAATTCACTATCAATATTAAGGAAATTTTAGCAAGAAATTCAGAAAATATTCGCAAAGAAATACATTTTAACAATGCAAACTTTCAAATTCTCCATTTATTAAAAGACATGTCAACAACTAACAAAAGGACAGTAATTTATTTCATGCGTCAATTAAACAAATAACAGCAAACAATCTAATTTCTGTTCGAACACATAAAAATAATACATACTTAGTTATTTTACATAAGAAAGATGATTGCATATAAAAAGTTAATAATTGTATAGCGACTTCAAATTTTGAAACCTTAAATAGAGATCCCACGAATAATACGAGGGCTGTTGTCTATGCGCTGAGCTTATCAAGCAGGTTATGATATTTTGAAACAAATTTCGCTTGACATTTTAAGGCAGTTGTTTACAAGTTTAATTATAGTGAAGGTTGTCAGATATACTTGATGGATTTTAAAATATATATACATGGTGAGTCTGGAGGAACGGACCAAACTCCAGTAGTGTATTGTACACGTGAAAATAATGTAAAAAAACTGAAATGTATATTTTTTACTATTTCACGCGAGGCATAAGCCGTAAATGATGTTTAGAAGTAATCGATCGTGTGTTTAGTAGCAAGTCGTGTTTCTTAGCTACCGTAAAGCGGTGGTACAATGAATATCAAAGTGGTCGACTTTCCTTAAATGACAACTTTCGAGCTCCTAAGGCAAAAACGACAGTTACCGGAAAGAATATTGGTCTTGTACGAAACATGATGAAAGAGGACCGGCATGTTTCCGTCAGGAGTTCAAGCAACTTTAAAGATTGGTGTGAAAGCAATTGACAACATTTTACACAAACATTTGATGGTACGTAAGCTGTGTGCGCATTGTATTCCCTACAATTTGACTCCAGTTCAAATAGAAAACCGTGGGGCACGGTGCAGTTATACACTGGATCGCTTTGACATTAAATCTTCTAAATTTGGTGTATAACATCATTACATGTGATGAAACGTGGGTATACTGCTATGATCCCGAAAGGAAGCAACAGTCGGCAACAAAAGTTTCATATTAATAATGGACAAAAAATGAAAAATACCAAGAAAAGGACTAAACACCTCCTGGTAACGATAGGATACACAAATATGCTTCCAGTGAAAATGGAAGGACTGCTATACGCTGATGATAATGGCGGATACACAGAATAAAATGCAGTCCCTACTAAATATTTGGGTAGAAGAGAGAAGAGAACATGGACATGAAAATTAACATCAACAAATGTAAATGTATGAAGATAGACAAACAGGAGGAAAATATAAGAAATAGAGAATCCATTAAATGTAAAGAAGAACAAATAAAGATTGTGTCAACTTGCGAGTATCTAGGAGTGATATTCACAAACGATGGGAAATAGACCTAGAAAAAGCGAACAGGGCAAGGAAGGCGACAAAAATATACTGCAGCCTAAACAAGACAATATTCGGTGACGGAGAAATAGGCCAAAAGACTAAGCTTCAACTTTACAACTCAATCACCATACCAACGATATTATACGGCAGCGAAGCATGGGTAACAAACAAAAAGCATGTGAGCACAATTAATGCAGCAGAAATGAAACAACTAAGAAGAATTACGGGAAAGACACAAATGGACCGACTAGGAAGTGACTACATTAGAGGAGAACTAAAGCAGGAATCGATAGAGGTAAAAATCAAAAAGAGGAAACTAAACTGGTGCGGGCACATAAATAGAATGAAGCAGACCAGGCTGGTAAAACGAGTTATAGAGGCGAAAAGACAAGGGAAAAGAAGAAAGGGAAGGCCGAGGAAAACGTGTTTGGAACAGATAGAGGAGATAGGGAGAGAGAGAAGTAAGAAGCTACAGCAAATGAAGAAAGTGGCCGCAGACCGGAAGAATTGGAAGAAATGGATAAATGAAGATTAAGAAGTAACGCTTCCGACGCTCCAAAGGGGCATAAGCAGAAAATGAGAAGAAGAAGAGAACGAATCGGCTCCAACAAAAAGTGTTCGAGAAGGAAAGCCGAAACAAGAAGATGATCGCCACATTTTTTGGAATTACTGGACTTGTTTCCACTGTAGTACGGGAGGATCGTCGTACTGTTAACGCTAAATGGTACACTGCAGTTTGTTTGCCTCAAGTTCTCCAAAACGTTCGCGAAAAACGTCCAAGAGGAAGGATCCCCTTGCATCAAGATATCGTTCGGGCGCACACTGCTGCGCGAACAGCTGAGTATTTGAATACCCAAAGCATTGAAATAATGGATCATTCGCCGTATAGTCCAGACCTAGCACCTAACGATGTCTTTTTATTTCTGCGTGTAAAGAATAAGTTACGGGATTTACGTTTTACATCGGCCGAAATAACGGTTGACGCATTTAAAAATGAAATAAATAACCTAACAAGGGAAGATTGGAGAAAATGTTTTGAAGACTGGTTTTCACCTAATGCAAAAATGCATTGACTATGGAGGAGAATACTTCGAATAATTATAAATAATAGGTTTTGTCAATAAATTGTATGTTACTTTACTAGGCTCAACAGAATGTGCACAGCGGTCGTATCACAACTAAATAAACATTAAATAACTGTACTGTTACCTTAACCGATTATGAGAAAATAAAAATTATTCATCCACACCCTCAACCTCCAAAACTATACGGTTGAATGAAATATAGTTACTAGTTTCCAATACACACCAAAATATTCAGTTAAAAATTCTTCCGATTGAATCGAGGAATTGTCCAATTTAAGTTTACCATTACAATGCACACTAGTTAGTTGTCGATGTTACCCATATGTTTTCACAAATACCTCCTCAATAGTTGTCCTTTGTTAAATAATATTTTTATCAACAAAACTGTTGAGTTAACGAAACGCAATAAGTTGATTCAGTTATTCGAACTTTGCATTAATCAAAAATATTTAATTTATTTATTTATTTTGTATGCGATATTCGACAGCAGTCACCGCTTTTCGTTTCTTTGTCGCCAAAGTTTGCGATCCTCTCAATCTCCTTCTTCTAAGTTATGGGATCTCATGGTTTACTCCACTTCCTCTTTCTATCTAGTGCGTGGTATTCCTCGCTTTCTTCTTTCAGGTGAAACCCAATTTAGCAACCTGTAGGGCCATCTTAGATTAGTTATTCTGTTTAAATGTCCGTACCATAACAGATTCTTATTTCCACTTGTATCCCTAATCAAGTTTTCTATTTCCATTTTAATACAGTTTCATTCCGAGCCTTATCCAATATAGATACTTCTTCTCCAGAAGTCCATTTCGACTGTATCCAGTTTATTTTCTATCCTCTTATTTATAACGTACACTTCAGATTCAAATGTTGTAATGCTCTATGTAATGGTTTTGTAGATTGTCTTCTTCGTGTGTTTGGTGATATCCTTACACCACCCGACCGAGTTCAGTAGTTGTATGGACTTTCTGTGTTGTCCGCTTCTGCTTATTATGTCTCTTTGTCGTATGCCTTCCTTTGTGACCATTACTCGTACATACTTATATTCTTGGCAGGTCTTAATTTTACCTTTGTCTGTTATGATATCGTGTCCTTTTCCTACTGTTGCTAAATATTTAGTTTTTTCCATGTTTTGTGTTAGTCTCCGTTTGTCATATTCTTCAACCGGTTTTCTTAATAGAGCGCAATGAAAGTAATCTAGTACTTTGTCCATGTAAGCATCCAACTAGGTCTCGGATCCCGTTAAGGTCAACAGTTTTACAAATACTCTACATAAATAACCTTCATTTATTCTAGCCAATGTATATTAATATTTGTTATTATGTAGTATGTATACGAACGCATTTTCTGAAGTAAAGGTTGTTATCTAGCGTCTAACTGAACAAATTCTGGATCATTTTGTGATTATCATGTTCATATATAGTCTATAGACATGCATTTAGTTTAGTAGAAAGGTATTAAGCAGTGCTCACTCTTTCTTTAGTTGCTTTATTAAACATGGTATCATGTGTGGTCTTCAATCTTGCACTTACTATTTCTTCAGCTGTGGAAAGATTTTGTTAGTTAATTTGCATATTTCACCCCATTCGCTCTGTTTAATTACATCATAACCTAATAAGTTTTCAACACCAGAGATGGCATGCCGGAGTTATTACTAGGTTAACATACTAAGATAACTCTGTTCTCTCTAGCGCTTACATCAATATTCATTAACTAATTAATTTAAATACTTACAGGTAATGTGTTTAAAAAAATTGATTCAGGAAAACTCCTTCATTGTAATTATGGGGACAACAAAATTTTCGTACAGCCCTCCTACAAATAAAAACTGCAAAAGTACATACACTCTCTGCACGAATATCAAAAAACTATAGAGTGCATAAATACTCCTATTATTCGGCTTTCATCAGTGATTTTAGAATAGCTGATTCCAAAAATGCCGAAAAAAGTAACCATTATGAGTGAGAATTCCTGTAACTCGGCTAGTTGTAGCTGTTAATCATCATTTTTCTGACTTTTCATCACAAATGGCAATGCTGAACTATATAAAATTTTACATATCAGGTCATTGAATGGCCTACCGCTAAACGCCTCTACATTCGTTTCAAATTCAATTTGCATGTATTTAAAACCCGATATTTATATTTCACCAGCGTAAATCGTGAATTTAGGTAATTATGATTAAATATGCATTTTATGCTTTCAACTTGAACTAATTAGCAGTGGGTTGGTCTGTTTGTGAATAAAGCTTTTGGTTTAATACCAAAATTACGACTGCAATTTATTCTTGAGTGCAGTTAACAAAAGGTTCAATAAGGTGATTGAAATCAAAGTGATTTTGAATCTTCAGCCTTATCTATAAGTAATCAATAAAAGCCGGCCGCTGCAAGTTCAAAGTATTCACTACAGTTAAAATAAATTTAGTTTACGGACCAGATTGATATAATGGTATGCTTAACGCCTAGCGCAAAATTACAAATAGTATTTGTTATAAGATTTTTGTGTGCAGGAAGTTCTGCCATATTAAAGATCTGCAAGAGACGATAATATATACTATAAGGGTTACGAAAATGATTAAAATAAAATGTAAATGCAACAAGGATATCTTATTACCTCTTTTCTATTTCCTGACGACATATCTATTGATAATTGTTACAATAGAAGTTATTTTTAAAGGAGTTTGTGTGATTCTAAACATATGCGAAAAACTTTAATCACTTATAGCTGAGGCTATTTAACATCTAAATTACCTAGTAATCTTTTCGGCACCGTTACGGAGGTCAGTCCCTTCAAAGTATTTTTACATTAATTCACTAAAATGCAAATACACTTTTTTGTTTCTTGTCCGATTTTGATAACTTTTATTGTTTTAGTAAGCTAACAGTCCAAGCATAATTATTAGTAAATACCCAGTTCTATTTAAAAAAAAATATTTTAGGGTATATGTTGAAACGAGAGCGTTAACCCTTTTTTGTAGCTTCTAAACTAGTATTCTGTTTTCCAGCAAACAGACCTATTCGCGTATCCGATATGAAGAGTCTATCGAGAGAAAATAATCTACTTGATGTCCTCCCTCTCCAGAAATTGTTACAAACCCAAAGAAATCCACGAGGTACCAAGGAAATGGAAGATTATATATCTAAGGCATTTGCTCCTTGTGTTTAAGGTACTACAGGCAAAATAGAATGCTTATTACAAAAGAATAAAATAAGTACCAAGTTGAAACCGCACTCCTCTCTACGACAACAATATAGACCTCCAAGGGCCTAACACCTCAGCTGCAGTGCCAAGGAGTATACATAATTCCCAGCTTGTGTGGAAAATGCAACATTGGACAAACCGGCCGCACAGCAGAACTTCGAAAACAGGAACACATCAGCGACTGCATATATCGTCGAACTACACAATTAGCTCCTGCTGAACACGTTACAACAACAGATCACAAAATAAACTTTGGAGAAACAGGAGATATCACACGGGTACAACACTGGAACCAATGCCTTATAAGGGAATCTATAGAAATAGACCAAGAGAATTTTAATCGCGAAAAGGTACATGATACTTTAAGTAACCCTTGAAAAGAGTACTAAAACTACACAAAATTACAGCCGAAGAATAGGCAGCAGCACAAACAACAAGTATGAACGTAATCAACCAAGCGGCACCAACCAATAAAAACCAAGCACACGAACGACGATTCTTCCGCCAGCCAATCATGGCCAACGGAAACCCTACAAATACTTGAAGAGACAGTTTCGCACCCATCACGTTTTGATAATGCTATCTGCAACGGGTAGCTAAACGTCAGCATCAGTCAATTCCACGACGGCGCGATTTAAGGCCGAAGAGATTACTTCCGAGGTCTTTACCATTTTCTATCCAAAGTTTAATATTTAAAGAGTCATTTAACCTAGTTTTCGATAAAAATTAATACTTAAATACACCTAATTCACAAATTTTTGCACCAAAATGTTCACTTCTGGGTCAGCTTTTATGCACTTTTCGAACAAAACTGTACATTTCTTGAAGATTGGACAGCTAGCTTTGCAAAACAACGAAGTTTATCAAAATTGGATAGGGAAACAAAAAGTAATTCATATTTTAGTGGATCGATATAAAAGAAGTATATCAAATGTGGTTTCAATTCTATAAAATCGGTACTTTTAAAATAATATTAAGAAACGGAATTTTAGTGATGATGACAAGAAGGGTAACATAGAATTTATTATAATCACTCTATCCTTTTATTAATTATAAAAGAGTTTTGCATTAGATGTAGAACTGGAAACAAAAGACTACAGTAGTGATCATATTTATCTAAATTGTGATGTAATACGTATATATATATATATATATATATATATATATATATATATATATATAT
>JABXWE010016882.1:0-22066 GCA_014611495.1 Limonius californicus | reverse complement strand
TAAACATATTAATTGACCATTAAGTTGTTAGTATAATTTGACGCCACTTATAACACTCAAATTGATTTCAGTATCACTAACTGCACTCTCCAGGATTTCGTCCATCTCTGAACTCCAAACTGCTACAAATAAAATCCTTCCAGACAGCTAATGTCTCCTTTATAAAATCTTCTTGTGTCGGTTACTTTTTTTGTAAACTCATTCTTTGTGCTAAACACCATAGCATATGCCTCAACTGTAATTTCAATCTAACAAGAAACAAGTCTGTATCTAAATGAATCGAAAAAAAACCTTCCACAAAAGAAACAACCCTTAGGTGTGATTTAATATGCATGTATCCCTTATTTACATAAATAAATAATTAATTAAGCTACGCGATACCATCTCAATATATAATTATGGCATGTGTGGAAGGCCTTATTAGAGAAAATCGTCGAATTTCAATTAGAGACATTTCAGAAATTGTTGGTGCGAAGCTAGGATCTGTTCATAGTATTGTTTGTGATCTGGATTACAGCAACCATTGAATATTTTACTTTAGTACTTGAGTACTTTAGTAAAATATTCAATGCAGCAACGCTTGTCCGCAATGGATTCCTCGTCTATTGTCTAATGAACAAAAAACCTTGCGAATGGACTTATCTCTGCAACATCTCACAGACTATAGGCAAAATGGTGATGATTTTCTTCTGTCAATAGTTGCTGGTGACGAAACTTGATGCCATTATTACGAACCATCCAGTAAATTATCGTCGATGCAGTGGAAACGTTCAAGTTCATCAGTACCGAAGAAGTTTAAAGCACAACATTCTGCAGGAAAGGTGATGTTAACATTTTTATCCACTATGAAGGACCCTTGCTGATAGAGTTTAAGGAGCCTGGAGTAAATGTCAATGCAAATCTGTACAATGAAATTTTGAACAAGCTTCATCAAGCAATAAGACGGAAACGTCCACGAAAACTTACGCGTGGGGTCATTTTGCTGCACGACAATACTAGGCTTCATGTTGCTAATGCGGCAAAAGAAAATCTTCAACAAAAGAAATGTAGAATTTTAGAGCATCCACGCTATAGCCCAGATCTATTGCCTAGCGATTTTGATATTTTTGGACAGCTGAAAAAGTCGTTAAAAGGTCGGCATTTTGAATCTGACGCAGAAGTACAGATAGCTACGGAAGACTTCTTCACTCAGCAGCCACAAGAATTCTATAAGCAGGGTATACGTCGGTTAGTAAAATAATAGCCCTAACTGTGATGGTAATTCTTTGTAATGAAATTGTTGAATAAATTTCTTTTAAAGCAAATATGGGTTTCAATTGAACACACCTCGTAAATCAGAAATGACATGTAGTTGAAACAACTCCAGGTAGCGTTCTCAGTTTAGTGTTCAAAAAAATGTAGTCCTAGAAATCTGTTACCCACGATTGCCGCCCATACATTATTTTTCTGATGACGCTGAGTATGCACCTCCTGCATCCAGTGCGGCATTTGTATAGCCAATACTTGCAATTATTAGTATTCAACAGTAATTCTGACAGATTCATTCTGGTCTATAGTAACAATCACTAAGTAAAGGTGTACGATTAGTACGATTATCAAATTATATTTTGATAAATATTTCTATAAATTTTCGTGATAAATATGTCAAATTTGAGTTTATTGAACACGCTTATTGAGTATCTATCCGAATATGTCAAAATATACAGGATGTTGCATTTGAAATAGGAAAGTTGATGTCACTTCCGGAAAAGCCGGATATTGAGTTGATATATTGGCCAAAAAAGGCCAATTCAAAAATGTAAATTGACGCGTCCAAGCGTTTTTCCAACAAAATAATTGCCTTCATTTTATTAAATTTACTATTCTTATCGTAAGCTCACTGTATAGCGATTTACTTTATACAGTGTGCCCAGGATAAGATTACACTGCTTGGAGATCTCGTAAACGGCAAGAGATTGAGATTCGGTTGAATGGGAAAAAATGTTCAGCATCTCTACTTTATGATTTCGATTCGTCTACAATTACAGAAGAAATTGTTATGATATTATTAATGTACGTTTTTTCGTACGGTATCTTTATAAATAAGACATAAATAATATGTGAATTTCTCGCAGTAGCTTGTGAAAAATAGCGTCATCACTCATCACAGTAGGCTGTGAACTGACAATGGAAACAAAGAAATAATTAAATAATTATTTGTTCTAATATAAGCTTTATTCGGTTGTTTTTGCAAAAATTGATCATCAAATAAAAATGTAGATGTGGGATAATTTACCTACCATTAAACTATATTTAACAAAAAACTAATTAATTGCCTTCTCCTTCTATCTACAATTCCGTACCCAATTAACTATGTTGGTGGATTTGCGTATCAAATTTGGATTTTAGTTTGCTTAAAAACAAGGGTCTTCGGAAAAGTCTGTTGTTGTAAATCGTGATTCGCCTGATCAAATAATTTTAAAACCAAAGTCCATATTATTACCACATTCTTTTGTGTACCATTCACCAGATTCCATTATCCATAATGGATTATAAACGCGAATTTTTTAAAATGATATATGGTGTTGGTTTGGGTACCCCTGTATTATTTTTAATTTATCTGGTTGACGATGTCTAATCATCCGAAGTGGGTTTGCGCAGTGCATTCACATTTTCTTGGTGTATTCGTTTTTGGCGAGGTATTATGGATTTAATCAATCAATCATATTTTTTAGATTATTGACCGAATACAAATATTCTCTTGTTATATTGTCTGGTTTTAGAATATTTATTTAAATATATTCTTGCCGTTTCCACCCTATTTTTGCAATACCATGTGTAATCAAATTACCATTAGGCACAAATTTACCCATATGAAACAACTTGCTGTTTTAATTAAGCAGTAGTACCTAGATCACCTAGCAATTTTATGAACAAATTTGACATGCCGGTTTTCACTTATTTTGTTAAGCATGGCCAACTGTTACACAATTAGCCGTTAATTTAACAACCATACATAAAAATTGTTTATGTTTGGAAGAGGGAATAAATTTGATTCTTTCTTAGTTTCTATTGTCAATTCACCTCCTTCACGTCCTATTATAATAAATAACAAGCTACTACATAATAAGGAAATAGTTTTTAAGTTATACTTCTGTTATTTGTAAAGGTATCAAGTGAAAAATAAATTGCTTGGAACTGCCTAAAGAAATCGGATAATGAGGGCCTTTGTAGCTAATACTGTCTTAGTTTTCACTTATACGATTCAGAAAACCACGAATAACTAAGTAAGGACAGTCGGTGTGGGTGATCTGACCTTAGACCTCTTAAGTGAAAGTTCAGACTGTAACTCGATACCGAGATACAACTTCGTTTAAATGGGAAAAAGATGTATGTTTATTGCAATTTGTTTTTACGAAACAAATCACAGCTTACCTCTCACAATCAAATAACCCCATATTGACTTGGTATTGTTTTATTTAATTTTAATTTTCGAAAACAGTTTGGTATAAAATTGAGGACTTAATAAACTACTTGTACTTTTAAGAATTTTCGAGTTCATAATAGCTTATTTGTTTGCTTTTCATTCTCTTTACAGTGATGGTTTACATGACATACATTTTCACAAATTTTGAGAAATTGAATACAAGCCTTTTTATTCTGGGTTGTGAAATGAGTATCATAGCTGTGATGAGAAAATCTAAAAACATTGCTATGTAAAAAGTTTAATGCGAAATATATTATCACAACAGCAAATTAATTACAAAGCACTAAACTGTACAGTGTATGATCAGATGCTAGACATAATTAACATCATCGTTTTAATATATTGGCACCATACAAAATTTTTGGGCTGCAACCCATCATACAGAATTTCCAAATATAATTGGCAACCGTGGGTTCTTAAAGGTAGGTTTACACATGCGTGGATTTAGTGGTGCCAGTAGCTTTCGCAGTCCTACTTGCTCGCCAGGAAAGGTTTACACTACCTGACAAAAATACAGATTTTTGGCACGCCAGTTTCATTAGTGAACCATTGTCGGGCAGAAAAGTGTTCTCTAAGGTTTGTAAACATGTCGACTAAACTTCGCAGTGCGAAGTCAGGTAGTGTAAACCTTTCCTGGCGAGCAAGTAGGACTGCGGAAGCTACTGGCGCCACTAAATCCATGCATGTGTAAACCCACCTTAATAACTGGCGAAGCGACGTACACTTTCGTATTTAAACGTGTAATCTTGGTACGTGAGTCATCACTGGCTCAAGCAAATTTCAGAAGGCTGTAGACTTTTCCTGTCCATGCGTGCATTATTTTAATTTAAATGCAAGTTGGTGTTTACACACGCAATTTTATTTTACTGACGCGCCGGTTTTTCCTGGCGCCACTAAATCCATGCATGTGTAAACCCACCTTTAAGGTGCCAAAGACCGTGTCTGGAATTTCTGTAGTTCGGATTCGTTAAACTGCAGGTCCCCTGTATTTCTACCTTAGCGCTGAGGAGAAGCGCGTGGTAGAGAAGAGCAGCAGTAGGGCGTGAAGGACCCTTGACATTAAAATTAAAATGGCAAACATACATTTTGGTTTTTGGTACTTATTAAAAATAAGATGCTAAATATACCTAATAATACATAGAGAAGTGGTTTGGAATATATTAGTATTGGCGAAACTTTGATTTTCTCTGTTGTTTTTTAATGTTCGAGACATTAGTGAAAACCCGGTTTGATGTGGAGTTTAAGTAGTTAGTAGCTTATTATTTTTGTTGTACTGTGTTTAGCATGCAGGATTCATTTTAGAATACAAGTAACAGTCAAGGCGCATTACATTTCATTTTTATGATATAATTTCAAAAGTTTTGAAAATAATTCAGTTGCACTATGCATAATTGAAAAATTAAACAAAACTTTATAGGAATTGTATTTAAAACAATGTAAGCTTGTATTGCATCTTGAAAATTATTAAACCGAAAAATGTCAGTTTTTTGATTATAACAAGTAGGTTATGTTTTTTAGGGGAACAGAAACATTAAGAAGTTAATTTCATAAATGTGCATATGTTTCCTATTTAGTCGAAGCTATATATCTCACCATTTGGGTGATTTTACTGCTAATTTCTAAATTTGGGACAATGTACGAGATCAGCCTATTATTGTGAGTCGTCAACCGTTTCTGTCTCGTGCTTTTCCTAAAAGCGAAGGTGAAATCACTTACAGCTTAACGTCGAATCTGAAGGACATAACTTTTAGAGAAGTTTTTGGCATTATGATCTCGTGGTAATGCTAGGGAATCGAACTCAAGCCATAAATGAACATGAACAAAAAAATAGAAAAGGAAAATGAGACAAGTAACTTGCCTGAAAATAAAAAAGTTTTCAATATTTCACTCAGGAACCGATAAAACATATTGAAAGGTTTTTTAGATTACTGAATGGGCGAAAAAACGCAAAGGAAATAGATTTGCGAAGTTATGGATTATGGAAAGCGTGATTGCAGTTGCCATAATCATTTCATAAGTTATTTGCATATCAATTATTGGCATTGATACGAGAATAATTAATACGTGGAAAAGTGAAAAGAAATGGTTCCGCCAAAGAAAGTATTATAAATGTCCTCTATTTTTAATACCTTGTGGATGCCAAAAGAAACTAATCGGAAACATAATTTTAAGTGGTTACAGAAGAATGTTTACTAGTGTAACAGCATGGATAATGTGCCATTCAGTGGTTTACAATACTTTGCAATCATAAATTCCTGAGTGGACTAATAATTAATTTTTCCTAATCGATTATTTCATAGCACAAAACGAAGTTGTCTTTTGGAAAACTCACATCGTGTAACATGAAAATATGTTTTCCTTAAAAGTTTACAAAATAATAACAGCGTATGTCTTCAAGCTACAAAATTATCTTGCCATCCTTCTTATTTTTCATGTTCTTTCGTACCCCAAAATATATTTTTTTATTTATTTTTTATTAGCTTAATAAATCATAACTCATGTACGTTATACAAAGTCAATCTTCGTTAACTTGCAGAAATACCAGGTAGTTTATTGAGCATCACAAAATATATAAGTAATAAAGCTGGAAGTTTCAGAAATTTAAACAAACTATTTCTTAATATTTCTATTATTAGTGTATGTTTAGTTATTATTTCTGCTTCCTTATTGGGTTTCCATTCCTGTAAATGAAAATTCTAGTATAGGCAAACGAGTATCTCATTCTTCTTGCTTTTCACAGTATTTATTAAAAACTATCATTCTTTGCCTTTCGGAAGTATTCATACTTACAAAACAATTGAATTACCGTGTGCCAAAAAATACCAAAAGAAACTGGAAAAAGAGTAAGTTACCTTAACATACAATAGGTTCCACCACCTATAGGGTGCTTCACAGGAGTGTATTATTCCAAAAATAGGCAACCTAAAATACATATCTCAAAATATTGTGATATCTAAATTTTGATTGACGGTATTGTGAATTGGAGGTGCTGGTTTGAGATGCTTGAACGTTTACACGATTATTCAACTCAAAAAAAGTTTGAATACTGTGATATTTGAAATATTTAATCTTAGATATGTATTTATAAATAAGACTTTGTTGCTTTCGTTCACACATGTTTTGATTAAAAGTTGAGTAGAATAAAATACCAAACATACCAAACAGGCATCTCGGATTCATAATACCACCAATACAAATATATATCGCAGTACCCTGTGATATGTAGGTATTATAGGTTGCCTACTTTTTCGAATGATAGGCTTGCTTTTTCCCGTGAATCACCCGGTATAACTAGTATAGAATCAGTTTTTAAAAATGAATCAAAATATGGATTAGTTTATTATTGCAAGAGCTCAAACTGAAATCATGAATCGTCTATTTAAACAGTAAACCTCTGTCATTGTTAAATCGTATTTTAAGTGTTTCAATGAGCTCTTTAATAAGATTTAGTGACATTTTTCTCAGATGATAAGTGAACTTTACGTAGGGGAAGGGGAAGTAAGTATTTTTTATTTTCCAACTTTAAATACATGATTTTATAACTAATCTAAATGTATGTCTATGCAATCGTAATTAAACAACTAACTAAATAGTATGTAAGATGTTTATCATATCATCACATAATAGAGAAGTCATTCCATATCAAGTCAACCAATGTTTAAAATCGATTTTAATGAAATTCACTGATATGTAGTAGAATATACAGATATAATACTGTATATCGGTTGCATAGCGGAGCACTGAGGACGCCTGTGTAACGGTATTCGTAGTGCGCAACAATCCGTGCTGGTCAGTACTTGGATAGGAACATCAATATAGTAGCTTATATCGGTAGTGCTTCGGAGGGCACGTAAAGTCGTCGGTCCCGGTTGTCATTCGAATATCTTTTACAATTGTAAACCGGGTAGTGGAACTTTTTGTCTCTATTTGACGGGTTAGGTTACCTACCAGGTATACGTGCAAAGAGGTCTCACAGAACGTATTCCATTGTAGGGAATTAACAGACCACTGGTCTATACACGGAAGAAGAAGAAGAAGCAAAGATAATACTAGAAATTTCGTGTTTGTAATATTAAGAACTTTGAAGTTATAGCCATCAAATTATTAGAAGAATCGTTTTTCTATTGCTCGAAAATTGGTATAATAAAATATAACATAAAATGTGTATATGTAAACTATAACCAGTTAAAATTCTGGAAAATTTTAGTGTGCGGTCGCAATGGGAACGAACACAATGGCTATTATTTTCTTTCCTTGGTGTACTTGAAATCTGTTACTTGGATTAAAATACGAGGATGGTTCATCAATTATTACCCATAACATAGAACGTGTTGACCGATAAATTAGTAATTTTTTCCCAGAAAAGGCAGTTATTGACATTCATGTATACAGGTGCCTATCTTCTTGTTTATACATTAAATATTATATACTAAGTTTGACAGTAAACTTGTTAAATATTTGTTTTTTGATGGTTATAAATTCCATCATTATAACCTGATTTGGGCTATATATTACTGTCTGTGGTGCTGAGGATCAAAACACCCTTTTAAGAAGGGTTTACCACCTCAGGAAATTTATAAAGACATGTCCGGACTATTGGGTGATTCTACCCCGTCATATCGAGTAATTACGAATTGGTGCCAGGATTTTAAATTGGGAAGGAAGTCGTGTCAACATATACCAAGTACTGGACCACCTTAAACTGTTGTGTCGCTCAAGAAAGTATTGATTTGGCCCATAGTATGGGACTGTGTGATCGGAGAATTACGGTCAAATATATTTATGGCTTTTCCATTGGAAGCGTCGAGAAAATTCTGTACGATGAATTGGATCTGAAAAAAATCTGCGTGGGATGCATTCCGAAAATGTTGTCACCTGATGAGAAGCGGGCCAGGTTTCTCACTGCTGTGTGCAATTTGAGAGTAATGGAACGGATTTGGATGGTCTTTGGAAAGATTTGTAACTTTGATCCAGAGTCAAAACGGCAGAGATTGGAATGGCGGCATCGTGGTTCCCCGCCACCACGGAAGTTTCGTGTGACTTCATCGGCCGAAAAGATAATGGCATGTTTTGGGATTCCGAGGGGTTCTTTTTGTTGATTATTTAACACGTGGTCACACAGTAACGGGAGACTGTTACTCAAACTCATACCAAAAGTTCGTGTGGTTATAAAGCAAAAAAGGCGTGGAAAATTGAAACGCAGCCTTCTGTTCCACCAACACAACGTTCCTGTTCACAAGAGCTGTTTCTACGGCTGCTATCTCAATGCTGGATTTGAAATTGTAGAATAACCCCCATATTCGCTAGATCTAGTCCCCAGTGACTCTTACCTGTCACCAAATTAAAAGAAAATCTTCGGCGATTTCGGACGATGAAGAGGTGATGGCTGCTATGAATGAGTGGTTTGGAGTGCATGACAAAGATTTTTTTCTCTGCAAGCTCTGCATTATCGTTATACTAAGTGTGTTAACTTTCTAGGGGATTATGTTAAGAAATAAAGTTCTTTCAAATGACTAAGTCATATGCTTCAATAAATAATGAACCACTCTCTTAATGTAGATTGAAACAAAATCGCACTTCAAAAATAATCGCATATAATTAATAATTTAACTTATCATTGCAATTTTAATTTTCGCACAGAAATACACACTATTTCTGCATTTATTTAAACTTATAATTAGCTTTTATTGTAATATTCTATTTTACCGGACACATGAAAAAGAAAAAAAGTGTACATATATGTAATCAAGTACGACCGCTTTTATCTACGTTTGGTTGGAGTAACCTGAGTTATATTTTACAATTAAATTGTTAATCAGTTACCGAAAAATCGATTAAGTGATTCTGCACTGAACAATTCTTTTAATTAATCTATTATATTGCATATATCACATGATTTTAGAGATTTAAACGTTCAGTTATAGTGTTATTGCCTATAAGCTTCGGAATCTGAAATTTTACTTCCCATGTTAATTTGGATTATGCATGATTGTTTTTCGATTAGGCATGTCAAGTCTTAACGTAAGTAATCACAAGCAGCAGTTGAATTCTGCATATTATGAATTCGTTTTGATATTAGGATAATAAATAAATAAGTTGGGCTCCATTAAATTTGTAGCTTGTCGTTCTCATAATTGCCATATGAAGATTTTACAGCTTTAATTGCAGTAATAACCAAGTATGATATTTCCTTATTTACTTATTACTTATTTTATATTACTGGAACCAATTACTTCCTTTCGCGAACAGCATGTAGCTCATCTATTAATTACTATAACAGGTTAAGCGAAAATTGATTTAAAATTATGACCTAATCAACACAAATTTTGTTTTTGGATAATAAAGTATCGTTTTCATTACCATTTGTACTGTAAACCGTTCTATTTTTACAGGATTTATATAAAGTGACGGAAAAAAGCACGGTATGTTGTAGATGAAAAATTATAATGCTTATTTTCTGTTTTGTTACCACTTATATTCAGAGTTATTTTTAGTCAAAGATTTTAATTTTATTTTCTTGTCTTTTAGAAAGATAGCGTAATTATTGTCAACTATACATTGTTGATAAATCAAGTATGCTTAATGTTATGGCTTTACATATCAGAGTTGGGGTAAGCAAACGTTGTGACAAGTGGATAGGTATGAAATTGGGTGTAGACGAACTCGTCACCAAAGATTAACTTAATCCTGGGACCTCTCGGTCTACCTGCAAAAGGCACACGAAATCGGCACCGATGGTAAACCGATTAGCGTAGATAAGATAAAATAAAGAAATACACATTAGCTCTTTCTGCACAAAACTTGGGGTGGATTTTTAACTTTTTCAAATTGAACTGTATGTAATATAGTATATATACAGTTCAATGGACTAGACACACAAGTCAAAGACAAAACATAAACAAAGTTTTTTTGTATTTGTATATTTTTTCTAAATCTAATTGGTGCAATACATATACGATACACATTTTACAAAATGAAAACGTGAAATTTCCTGTGAGTTAAGACGTTCTATATTACTTTTTACTAAGTCTATTCTTTTCCGCACTGCAGGATCACGTATTCTAACTTCTTCGTTCAAACTTTGAAGTTTAATGTAAGTTTCAGTTTGAAATTATTTAACATTGTCTATAAAAGAAAATAGGTTCGGATGGTTGGTATAGAAATTACTATTAAATCTTGAGTGGAATGACTCACACGCGTTTGTGGTTCGTTCGTGCTCTGCCCATAATTCAGGTGGAAAAGATGCTTCGTCTTCAATATAATTGTCCACAAGGTAGTCAGAAAATGTGATGACCCTGTTGTCCTCTGGTTGAATTTCTCCGAAATCGAATGCGAAACAATCTCCGACATCACTTGGATTTAAAAATGGCAACCCAAAAACATATTTAAGCCATTTACCTATTTCGCTATTTTTATCTTTGAATTCTTTAGTTAAATCAAGGTTTTGATTTTTTCTAAACCATGATTGGGCAAGATGGAAGCCGCATCCAATTAGTTTAACATCGGGCCACACCAAAACAACAGCGTTATGGATGGCTTTTTCGAAATCTGCTACCACCATGTTTGGATTTAGATTTAAACCCACACTTTCACACTTGTATTTTAAACACAGAAACAAATTTTTGTAAGTATCTTGCTGTTTATCTGGCAGCAAACAAAACGCCAATGGGATATAATGTTCGTTGCTTAAAATATGGATTATAAACAGTTGCAAAAAATATTTGGTACAGCAACTGAAAGTACCGTCCAAGTATATTTTTTCGCTATTACATAAATAGCGCATATTGGTTATACAGGAAAATACTAAAATCTTCTTGCTGTCATCGTTGATGAATAAAAAGTTTTCCTCCTTGATTGTGCAGATTTCCAAAGTATTCAATACGTTCATGGCTTCTTCGGTAGAACGAAGCAGCGACCTGATTTAATTTTTCTTCGGCAAACCTTTTGTTTGATAAGTAAATGAGTATTAGGTTGAAGCCAAGATGCTTGAATTTTCTTTCTGCGTCAACATCGTCTATATTCATGACAGTGATAGTAAGTTGTGGTTTGGCCATTTAATAATCGAAAGAACAAAATAGTGTTTCGTTGCATATGTTATGAATTTGCATTCCTGTTCACATTACTTTATGCTATCGGTTTGGCTATTTGATAACCAAAAAAATGTATATGTATGTATTTTCTTTCTATACATTTTTTTTTTGATTTGTCACAGTACATGGAATTTTCACCTTTTTTTGATGGAACATATTCATTTTTCTAAATTTCTCTGAGAAATCTGTTCTTGAAAGTAATAATGACAGTGCGATACTAAGGTTATAGTTTAATACTTGAAAACAAAAATTAATGAATATAATTTTCAACTTCTTATATTTTATATTTTTGTACTCCTGTGGTGTGTGTTTATATGTTTTACAGATATCGACATAATTAGCGAGTATTTTGGGTGTTTTATAATCGAATAAATTAATAGTCAACATGATTCAATGATTCACCCAGTATATTTGTATAGATTCGCGTTCTTCGGATATGTGCTTATGTAAAAGTAGTAGCAAGTAATAGATAACATCAATTTTTAGCAGTGAGACGCTGACATTATAATTGACAATAATAATAGAGAGAAATCATTTGTCACCGTTTTGCTGGAACACTTCTTCTTAAGTTTCCTGTCCGATCCGGATATTGGCAACCATCCTAGCCACTAATACTTTGTTGACTACGGTTCTACATAATTCGGTTCTGGTCTTACCAAATCATGTTGTCAAATTTTTTAGTCATGATATCCTCCTTCTACCCGGGTCTCTTTTTTCAAATATCTTTCCCTGCAGCATATTCTGCAGAAGCTGATATCTATTGGCGTTTCGCATGATATGGCCCATATATTCCAGTTTTCGGGCTTCTATTGTATTCAATATTTCTGTCTTCTGTTGCATTTTTCGGAGGATCTCAACATTTGTAATGTGTTCTGTCCAGGAGACTCTCAACATCCTACGATACAGCCACATCTCGAAATTTTTAAATTTTTTACTTGTGGCCTCTCTCAGAGTCCTTGCTTCTACTACATATAATAGTACTGAAAACACTTAACGAGTAATAATCGTATCTTTGTGGCCATGGTCAGATGATGACTTTTGAATATTGAGTGCATACTATTAAATGTTGCTCTGGCTTTCTCAATTCGAATCCTTATTTCTTGGGAGTTGTCGCACTGATCATTAAGAGTTGTACCAAGATAGGAATATTTATTGACTATCTTAACAGGTTCTTCATTAATTAATAGTCGTTGTTGGATTTGGTTGTTGCTTTTATTAATAACCTTTAGTTTTGTTTTATTGATATTGATGCCCAGGTCGTACTGCTGGCTGCTATTCGATACTCTGTCCATGAGATGTTGTAGTCCTTCTGTACTGGAGGAAATGACTGTATCGTCGGCATACCTAATATTTTTCAATTTTTCGCCATTCAGTAGAATCCCCTGATCCATTTCGTACAATGCCTCTCTAAAGATGTATTCCGAGTATATGTTAAAAATCAGTGGTGACATACCACATATATTTGTTTCGCCCACATGTAGCTTGTCATTCCTGTGTGTCTCTACTCTTCCTTTTCATGTATACGCAGTTTTGATATTCACTATATTCTATTTGTCTTTTATAGCCTACTGTGGGCTACCTCTCGCTTGCTTGCTTGCTTCCTTTGAAAGAGCGAGATCTAGGAAGCGGTTTTCCAAGCATCTCTATGCACTTAGGCCACATTTGGTCCATTGTACACCCTAACTAAGAATTTTGCCTATCTGGGGTAATTCCAACTCCAGTAGTTATTTTTAACGTGTCACCCAGTGGCACGGGACCTACGGCTTTACTTCTTATCCGACAGAAGGCGCATTTTCAGATTTTTCCCCGCTAGAAAAATCTCGCCGACCTCAGCCAGGTTCGAACCCGCGTCCCTCGGATCTAAAGGCAGACGCGCTAACCACTAGACCACCGAGGCCGGCGACCTCTCGCTTTTTGCCTCTGTTATTGTACTGCGAAATATTTTTTCTTAGCATATGACCTCTGCGATTGTCTTCCTTTTCGTGTTTGTTTCGACGGGTTAGTTTCTTTATCGGCTCTTCGTAACAGTTCTTCGTTAGTCAGTTTTTAGCTTGAACAAATCTCGTAAACACCATTTCTAGAATGCATTTTTTTTCTTTCTATTTGCTTATTGACCAAGATTCGCTTCCGTAGAACAACACGCTTCATCTTCTTCGAGTGCTTTGCCTCTTATGAGACCTAGCGATCTCCGTTTAAGTACCACAGACATAGATAACCTACAGCTTAACGTGGGCAAAGAACCACGGGAAGTGTAAACAGTTCTACTCCAGAGCAGATTTACTAGGCAGAATATCTCGCTGGTTGCTTTGCCTTGCGAGGGAAAACGGCTGTTAGAAATTCGATGTTCCGGTACGGGCTATTGAACCCCAGACTTTCAGCGTAGAAGTCTAACAAGCTGAGCTCTAACCCACGACCGCCTCGTTTTCTGTTTCACTTGTGGCATTCTAATTTTGATTTTCCTATCCCATCGTCCAACTAATGTTATCAAGCTGCCTAGATAAGGGACTTTGTTTATTTACTGGAGCCTCGTATCCTGTAGAGTTATATGTCAACACGTATTATATTCTGCACATCACTCTTATTGTTTTATTATATTATTGATTGTCGTATCGCAGTTATTTGCCAAGTTATCTCCCAGTAAGTTTAACGCTCTTTAAAATTCTTCATTTTCTGTGAAGATATCATCGGTGTATCACAATATATCTCTTCTTTCTTACACGATTAATTTTTTTTCCATATTCGTTGGATTCCTTTATGCTGCTTACAGCTTCCGGTACATACATTGTAAAAAGTATAGACGAGAGCACGCATTCCTGGCGTACTCCTTCCTGTATACAGGCTTCTTCTTGTTCTTAATTAAATCGTGGTTTGGTAGGGTTTGTTCTATAAACAGTTAATATACTATCTTTCTATCTTTATATTTGACATCACATTTTTGGTTTGTCAAATATTTTTACCCACGTTGCATTATCTAAAGCGTTTGCGGGTCCGTGAAAGCTATATATGTTTTCATTCTGTTATCTATTAAACAATTTTCTCTCATACATCTGTACGTATCTGTAGCAATACTTAAAAGAACTGTCAATAATCAAGTTAAAAAATTCATTTATGGCAGTGTACACTGACGCGATCATTTGGTTATTTCGTAATAGGTAACAAAAACAACAATTCAATTAAATTTATTGTTAGATTATTCACTACCGACTATTACAGTTTTCTGTGAGTATAAATTTAATCTATGTTAAATATACATTATATTCCTATTATCCTAAAGTGCCAAATAATCATACAGGTTTGTAGAATAGTTTGTCGACCGACTATTCCGTTTACTCTATGAATGACTTTGGAAGCAGGCTGCCCTCTCATTATACAAACGCATAGTATATACAACAAAATCAGGTTGGGACCATTTGGATATGTGAAATAGACGGATAATAGAAACTTCTTAAATTTTGATTTGGTTTCGTAGTTTTGCAACATAGAACTCTCATATGAATGCTTGCATATAGTTAATATTGCTTAATTACATACTACATGGAATGTATATAATGAACATATAATATGTGGTAACACTTTATTTTAAAGTACTCAGTAATTTTCTTTTGCTTAATTGTTTTGTCTAGCAAGATTGTGAATTTTGCGTGACCTAACCTAGACGGATAATAGAACGTGACGAGTAATAGCGTGCGGTTTGACTGTATCGTGTTTTTTCTTGTAGGCGTTGCGAATTATAGAGGGCCGTTACGGAGGGAAACAAACGATTTTGTAATATACGTTACAGACGTGTTCGGATTTAGGATCTACCGGCGCAGAGCTTCGATTGACGAAATGTTGAGACACGAAGAAGGGATTCGGAATGAACTAAGATAGATTGTTGACCCAAGAAGGTGACTCAACGTTAGAGCATTTGCTGTTTAATCGGGAGGTTGTCGATTCTCTGACAGTCTATCTTGACTCAGGTTTCTCGTGGTTTCTCTGGATTATATACTGGAACAGTATCATCCACAAATTCCCATTATACACCTTCCTGGTATTTGTCATCTTTAAATTCGCGTTACTGGGGGGCTGAGGATTCCAAAGCGGAACCCGACTGAGCTCTATAGCGTCCTGCCCTATTGTGGTGAATGAACCTATGATTACTTTTCTTCATAGATTTGTGTGTATATGCATATGTACTCGCACGTAGTCAATAAAAATTATGTGATTTAACAAATTTTAATAGAAAACACATTAAAATTGTATTAAACTAAAGTGGTAATATCGACAAATCAACGTTTTGATGTTATTTTCAATCAAAATCTAATGAAACGCTGTCAAGTTTTCAATTTGTGAAAAAATTAATTTGACTTTGTTTGATGTGACATTTGTTTACAGTAGTTTTATTTTAATATTATATTTCATCCCAGAAATGGGACTCCAACAATAAAACGGAGCCCTGTTCATTTTAGATTTTACATTATGATATATATTAAATTACTTTTTAATTGACGTTAATGTTTCAGAGTAATGCATATTAATAACTTTTTACGCTGCCTTTTAAACGTTTTTACTAAATTGCGTCGTAATCGTTAAACTTTATACAAGCTAATTTATTTTGTTATTTACATTTGTGTATAATTTGAGCACTTAATCCGGTTATTAGATATTTTGTTTATATTGTATTAAATTTATCATTGGGACCGAAAATTAACTCGGCTGGAAAATAATTCCTTTTCAGAAGTTTGTAGTCTCGCAATGGCTTATAAGTAATTTCGCTGGTATTTACTTCTTTGCTCTCAAGCGGAGCATAGCGTAAAACTTATTTCGCAGGAGTTATTCCTCATCTTTGCTAATAACTGAAGCTGAAGCTTTACCTAGCATTTCCTATCCTACCCAACAATGCAAATATTTGAAATATTTCTCTACCTCCTAAAATAACTTTCACGGTTGGCACAAGTCGCTAAATACTTAGTATACCGTAAACAGCAACCTGTAACTTATACTAGCATTCCACAAAGGTTAGTTATGCAACTTAGAACATTCCTAAAACACTTTTATCAAAATTGTTACACATAACGAGTTTTTAAATTTTCCAAGTTACACGTAAATTTTGTTGTATAGGAAGTGAAGATTCCCTTTTGCTAACTAACGATCATAAATCCCTGACATTAATTTGAAATAAATGAGATGTGAACTATCACGATCAAAAAGTATTAAAATTTTGCAAGGATAAATTTTTAATTCAGTGTAGAATGTTGTAATAATTCTAACGTAATTAAAACTGGCTGGATATTTTCACATTTTTTTTAAGTCCAAACAAAAGACATGGGCTTATTCAGCAAATATTTGTTTTCGACAATAGTGTTTGTTTATCATTATCTTCCCGAACGAAAATAAAATATATGTGTTAATAATTACAGAAATTACGACAATATCAGCAGTAGAGCTTTGCATGGAGTTGTTTTAGAATGCAAACCCGTATTTGTCAAATGAATACAGTTGCTGCAGATACAATAATTGTTTATGATACACAGGAACTCCCGAATTTTTAATTAATTTAGTCGTGTAATTGCTGCCGTGTGGAACTATAGATAGAAATATGTTTGCATAGAATGTCACACTTTTTGAAAAGTCATTGTAGACGTAAAAACAAAATACACTCTGAAAAACCAACGAGTGAGAAAAACCCGTTGGTTGAAAATACTATCATAAAGAATTCCAACAGTTACAAACACGCCAGTAAAAAATAATGTAATGCTGTAGACGTAGCTACGTATAACTACTCTTCAAATAAGATTTTTGGTTTTACTTCGACAATCCACGCTAAAGGACTGTTGATTTTCTCTCAGAATACGTTTAGCCTACCAAAGGCGAACTACTATAGACAAACCCGTTTTAAAATGTTAAAAGTTTGGCCCATTTACTTTAATTTGCTGTTTTATATTAAATTAATATTTAAGAAACAAATTAGTTAAAGGAATATAACTACAGGTAGCCCCGGAACCGCTTTCGCATTTCAGGGAGGTGCTGGCGACCCTTACATACTAACCATTCATGCAACATACACCCTAAATTTAACTAAGTGAAACACGGTAACCTTAGGTGGGGTTCTTGAGTTACAGCGCGTGTCCGCACTGCGCCACCGAGGTCCCTTAACTATAGGTAGTATAATTTCTTTATACAGAGAGTGCGAAAAACTTTAACCTCGTATACGTGAGATTATTTACTCTCTAAATTACCCAGTAAATTTGTTTTAAAATTTGGCGCAGTTAAGGAGATATGGAGCTTCAAAGTTTTTTATATTATTCACTAAAATATTAATTAATTAATTAATTAATTAATATTTGGTTTGCAGCTCCTGAAATAGTATTTTGTTTTCCAAAGAAAGATCCTTATAATCATTTTTGACAATTTAATATTTAAAGAGTTGCTTAACTGAGTTTCGAATAGAAATCACAATTTAAAATTATACACCTAATTTACAAAATATTTCACTTTCCTGAATAGGATTTAATTCACTTTTCACATATAATTGTACATTTTTGTTAACTGGGAATTGTGATTGTCGTGTTAGCTTTTCAAAACAACGAAGTTTATCACAATTGGACAGGAAATAAAAAAATTACATATTTTATTGAAAAAAAAAAAAAAATTTATAACGCTCCGTAATGATGCCAAATTAAAAAAATTACTAGGTGATTTGGGGGTCGAATAACTTAAGCTATATGTGATTCAAGTTTTTAGCACATGTTTAGAATCACCCTGTATAATTTGTTTGTCCGATTAAATAATTTTTATCCAAAACCGTATAAAAGCGATAACACTATGGTGATTTCGAACAAGTAATGTGGTTTATAACCCACTAGTTGATTATAATTCTAACTCACTAGTGAGTTACAAGTCTAACTCACGATTATTTATTGAAGACAATGGTTGCTAAGCTTTTTTGTTTGTTGCTAATGTAAATTTATTTACTTTTTTAAGTGTCAAAATAATTTAATTAAACTGTCAAATTTTCAAATCCCTATTTTGCGAATAGAATTTGTGTGTTGGATAAAATACTATATTACACACGTGTCTTACTTGCATATAAGTCACTCAAGAAATTATTCCACTCGGCTATCGCCTCGTGGACTAATATTTTCTTGCGTGCCTTATATGCCAAGTAAGACACTTGTATAATAAATAACTATTCTTAGACTCATCTGCAATTATAAAGAGTAAACAATATAAATATTTTTAACTGTCATTATTAATAATTGACATTTTAATTTCACATTTCATTACGTTATATATTTAATTAATTGATTACAGAAAAAGTCGTTACAATATTACGATACTGTGAATTTAAAGATGTTAACAGTGGAACATAAAATTTTCATATTAGAATCTTATATTCATAATGGTACAGAGGATTAAAACGATGAATGGCAACATTTATTTCAAACTTGTTTCACAGAATTTCGACAGCGTTATCCGAATGAAGCTGCAAACTTCACTTATAACAATTTCTATCAAACTGCCAAGATTATTACGAATAATTTCATAACAAGTGGAAGGAAAAAGGGACCAGGTAGACCTGTGGAGAGAACTGCAGAAGTTATTGCTAATGTTAGGGATATCACGCAAGCAGCTCCTTCTAAGCCGATCAGAAAACTACGCCAAGAAATTGATTTATCATAGGGTACTTGCCGAACAGTTAAAAAAAGATTTGAGCATGATTCCATACAAAATGCAACTGATTCATCAACTTTTACCGCGTAATTTCCAACCTAGAACAAATTATTGTCACTTAGTTCTTAAACAACATAAATAATAATGACATATTGAATCTTGCTTGGGTCAGCGATGAAGCCTGGTTTCACCTCAATCGGTTTCACCTCAGTCAAGACAATATATGAGAATAGGTATGGACAACAGATAAGCCGCATATGAAACACCGTTACATCCACAAAATATCGGTATATGGATCGCTGTTTCAAGAAGACAAATAGTTTACAAGTTTTTGGAGAAAATATATCTGCCGATTATTATCTCCCTTTGACAATGAACTTCATATGATGAAATTAGAATTGGTTACTTGCAGCAAGATAATGCCACAGCACATACCACTAATCGTGGTATACAATTTTAATAGGAATTTTATGATGATCGGTTAATTAGTAGACATTTGTTTCCACCCAGGTCACTCGATCTTACAGTTCCAGTCTTCTTTCTATTCCCGTATCTCAAAAACAACATTTTTAGTAATAGACCACATAATTTAGAAGATTTACAAAATTCTATTTCCCCAAAGTTAGATGAACTTACCCTTGATATTCTGGTGAATGTGTTTGAAAATCTTAAGAGGCGAGTGCATTTATGTTTAGAAAACAATGGTCAACATTTTCAACATCTTCTGTAAAATCCTTTATTTACTTTGTCCTGTAGATGTGTATGCAACAATCTTATTTCAAATATACGTTTATTTACATAGCCCACAACTGCATAATCTCACTACTTCGACCGCTGGGACTACAAAACACTTGAGACGGCAATGTAACCTTAAATATAGCTAACTAAAAATATAGCGGACATTGGAAAAATAAAGTGTTCATTTTTAAATTTCTATTTAATAATTAAATAAATATCATAATAAAATTGAAATATAAACTGTCAATATTATTAACGTATGATAGTAAAAATGTCTTTATAATTACAAATTATTCCAAGACAAGACTGTAAAATTCCAAGGGTGTCTTTGACTTGGGTTTTTATTGCTCTCACTGTACTTTAATATGCTTACCAATATTGAAGGTATTCGTAAATAATAAACCACAAAATATATTTGAATACTTTGGTTTAACCACACTCCCTTGTTGTTTAACAAATAAGTCATAGGCAACGGAAACGTCATTTAGTTAAAAAACGTCAACAGGAAACTTATAGCATTTTAAAAATTGAAAAGCCTTCCCAACAGTAATTGTGTATAAATTGGGCAATGATTATGACTTTGTACAGTAACTATGTATTCGGCAGTGTAAATGTAGTTAAATGCTCTGGCGAGAACATGAAACTTTTTTAATCGATATTTATGTAATCTTATTAATCTAAAAGTTGTTTCCTAACGGAAATTTTGTATAAATCGTAATATAATAATAATTTTGTTTAGATATAAGTGAAACCAAATATCAAAAAACGTTATTCATGTGACTTTAATAATATAGAAGCTGTTTTCTTGGCTGGAAAATGAAGATTTGAAAATAGTTATTGATGTGGTTTAATAATTTAAAGTTTAAACACTATTTCCAAGGAGACATTTAATACTAATCAACCTGTAACAAGGATTTTATATAAAGAGAAATAGAAAAGTTATTAATTTCGCTGGAGAGAAAGCTAAAGTTTCAACATTGTGATGATTACATATTTACAAAGCTAACTTCAATATTTTAATACAAGAATCATATTTACAAACTAGTGTTCGATAAGAACTGCATGAATTTATGTTACACGTTGTTCATGATTTTGTCAAATTTAAATTCTTACATATGTCTAAAATATATGACTTCGTATATCTATTAGACCAGCATATTGTATAATACACCCGTACATTCGGCATCGATGCATGAATGGCAGTTAAAGGGCTACTATAGTTACTCAAAATAGGTTAAAATTAGGGTTTTCTACTGTTACCTTACGTTAATAAGCGACCTTTCTACACACGGCTTTACTTCTTATCTGACAGAAGGCGCTCTTTCAGAATTTTCCCCACTAGAAAAAAACTCACGGACCTCGGCCGAATTCGACCCCACGTCCCTTGAATCCAAAGGCAAATGTATGTAATACTATACAGGGTGTTTCCAAATAAGTGCGAAAGTTTTTAGGAGGTGATTCCTTGTCGAAAATTAAAGGGGGTCTTTCATGTAAACAAAAGCTCATAGGCCTGTCCTTGAAAAGTTACACGGTTCCAAAAATGAGAAAAAAAAATAGTTTTTTTTTGCTTTTGTGAAACTGTTGAAGAGTTTGGCATTTTGTGGGCCTGTTCTACCAATAAAAACGCTACCTATGAATTTTATTTAATTTTGTTGTGATCTTTTAAAGGTATGAAACATGCAACCCCTATTCCATTTTTTACCAGAACTTTTTTACAAAATAACATTTCTTGATTTAAAAATATCTGTTGAAAAGAATGATTTAGTGCTAAACTTTTTTAACTCTTGTGTTGTTTCCGTAAAGGCAATAGTTTCTTAATAAAAAAATAAAATACAACATCGTGCATGAACGGATCTTCTGCAAATGGAATCGAAAAATCTAGTAGGTGGCTGTCACGTTTTGTTTGCACAAATTATGACTTCAATCGTAGTATTTAGTAGGTGGCTGTCAAGTCGCTTTGATTTTTATGTGGTAGCTGAAAGTTCAATTGTGCCTTTTAAATCTTCAATATGAATAATTAAACTAACGCTGAAATGGCCGATATGCATTTTATGTATGGTCGTGCCAATGGAAATTCTTTAGAAGCTAGATGGCTCTGTGCAGAGATGTATCCTCAGCG